>JAVFBZ010043619.1:0-10524 GCA_032466195.1 Katharina tunicata
AATGATTGGTACTCTGACCCTATCTGCCCAATCAGAAACAAAATAATATGAAACATTTTGGATAATTTTGTCTTTTAATGTTTTAATGCAGTTTCGTTAAAGTTGGAGCTGTGGAATTAGTATAGTTATCTACAGGTTTTTTCTAACAAGCTTTCAACTAGAATCCTATTGCTGGATGATCTACTGGATATTTAGACATTGTGTTAGTCTTGGTAGGGCCTAACCTTCGCTAAAGTGAAGTAAGACTACTTTATCTTGAGAAATCCATTTATTCCCTAGGTAATTGGTGTGATCACTTGAAGTTATCATTTAAGCAAGGTGTCGGCACATGTTGTTACCATTAAACCGTGATTTAACCCAGATTTCAGCACCTTGATACTGAATAAATCAATTAGAAGAGCGGATTATTTTTGATGAATTTGATGTTTTATGCATATTACGATATCTCCCCAGGGAGTTTTAATAAGCTCTCTGGGACTAGATTTGAATTCATCACGGCACATTGAGGAAGAGTGTGATTCAGATGATTGTAAATTGCACTCTTTACCCTGGATCTCAGTTAATGTAGTACAAAGTTTCAGGGCTGACTGTCAAACATAGATAGGCCAATATAAAATAATGTTTTATTATTTTCTGCCAGCCTATTTGCCATGACTTTGTCTCTGTACCAGTTTTAAGGTTTGTTCAATTGCTCTTTCCAGTGGAAATGTGAAATATTTAACTAATCCTTTCACTCACAAGCCATGTAAATTTTTCTTGATTTTTGTGAATAATTTGTCTGATAATCCAATCTTCTCCTAATCCTACTTTAACAGATATATATTAATCTTTTGTTACTGAACCTATTGCGTGTTCATTGCAATCTGTATCAGCCATAATCCCATACAGCTGTAAACACAGGACAGCCATTCTTAGATCTGTTATTGACAATAGCAGGACATTGTGTGGGTGGCTGTGGCAGAAACCTGATAAGATTTTATCAGTCACGTCAGCCACAACACTGAAGTATGAATCATAATAATTACAATAGTCATGAAATAAAATAAACATTTTCAGGTGTGAGATTCCACCATAAAGTGATGGAAATTGCTTTATCATCGATTTTATTATGATACAACGGTATAAGGACGTACTCTGTTAAAAGGGCACACATGGAGCACTTTTGTCTGCCTGTCTGATTGTCACCTTGCAGGGGACATTAAGTCATCCGAACAATCTAGCAGCATGCATTTTGTACTTCTATATTAGGCCTGTTTTAAAGAAAGTACTGTCAAATTGGTCCGCTTGGTTTAGTGTCTATTAAATTGAATACATTTTTGTAAACATATCAATGATATATGTGACAACGAAGCTTTTACACCCACTTAACATTTTTTTCTAGAGGATTCCTACTCAGCATTTTTACTACAGTGGCGATTTTTCTTCTGGAAACTTAGAGGATGTTCAAAATTGTAACATGAATAAAAATAGCACTTTTAAAAATTAAAACTTTAAAACTTTTGTTATTCTCCAAAAAATATAAGGATATGGTGAACTGTGAAAGTAAGTAATGCAGACATAAAAATGACAATGGGACAAAACATTGAAAAGGACTAAAGGTACCTTAACAATTAAAAGACCAGTCAGAATGTATACTCATGAGACTGGATTTATCTATATCAAATAGCTTTTAGATATCTTACTACAACTTATATCCATTCTATCATACTTTGCAGTGTAGAAACAGTATTGTTCAAATAGAGCTTACACTTTGACTTTACATCCTTCTGGTTGTGTTAGTATCACTGTTTACTATTAGAAAATATTACCACCATAAGTGAAATGCCCTTGAGCGTGGCATTATGCAACTATCAACCTGTCACATTTGGTGGCATTATGATAAAAAGGAATGAAGGATTGTCCACAATATTCAATGTAGATTGTTACATTTATTTGTTCATGTCAGTCTTTGTCTTCAGAGATTGCAATTATCTATCCAATACGCAAACAAAAATGTAGCATTTTTTCACTGGTTAAAACGTTTACTTTCTCTATTATGTTCTCCTGTTCTACAAACTATTTTTAAATTCATTAATTATTTTCTTAATTAACACGTACCAACTTGGAGAATGATTTGAACTTGACTGTAACATATGAAGACTTTGTTTGATAAGAAACCGTCACTGATCAGGAAACTATGTTAAACAGTGATTTCCTAAGAAAGGATAAGAGTGATGGTGTCAGTGCAAATATGTTCTATCCTATTTTTTATAAGTGAAATAACATGAGTAAGATGTAAAACCCCAATCGATCAATCAATCACCAGTTTGAGAAAAGAGATATTGAACAGGATGCAGATCACGTAATAGAGGAATGTCCCAAGTTCATAGGTACCTCTTAGCTCCATCCGGGGATGATTGTTTCTGGGCTTTTATGTCAGGCAGTTTACCGTTCCTTGTGCATTGGCATAAGTTTTATTTGTTTGTACCTTTGAATATAAATCTGTGATGAATACAAATACATGTATTAAGAATGTCATTTAATTCCTGTGTATATTATTTGCAGCCTGGACTGATGAGTATAAATGTTTATTGAGATGTTTTCATTGGGAACCTCGACATTGCTCTTGTGCAGCACTATCATGTTGCTGATACACATATGTTACTATCACCTTGCAGGTCATTACTGTTATTGGCAAACAAACTCTGTGGACTGTATTGAAGGTCTGTTTGCTGATTTGAACAGTATATTTACTGCTACACTGAGCATAGGATGGCGATTAAGGGAACAGCAGATGGGTTCAATTGTTTGCTGTTATACAGAGCTGTGGTCAGTGAGGCCACCAGCTGATGTTCATTAGAAGCTAGTCATTTAATGGTTACTGCTTAGGACATAGTCAATCATTGAGAGAGCATGTCCATGAATAACACAGAGCCAACAAACTACTGATCCAAGCAATCTGTTTTCAATTCCCATGTTCCAACCAATTTAGCTGTAACTGTTCCACATATCCAGGGCAGTTGGTGGCCACAGACACAATCTATTCCCTACATATGGTGATTTCCTGGCTGTCATGGTTCTCTAATGTAAATCATGTTCCTCACAGAATAAGGGTCTGTTCACCTGTGACGTTTCAATTCCACAGAACAGTCCTACAGCCTTTCTCATGTTGGGATTTGTTTCATTGTTCTTTTGATTTGTAGCAAATAAATTTGTCACCGCAAGAGAGAAGCTAGTCCTTTCAATGGTTACTTCATTGTCAATTATTGAGACCGCATGGCCCTGACTAACTTAGAGCCAGTTTACTGGTGATCCAACCAGCCTGTTTCCAATTTCAATCGTTATGCCAATTTTGTTACACAGTGGTTCTGTTGGTTGCTAAAGACACAATTTATTCAATAGACATGGTGATTTCCGGACTATTCATTACTATAGGTCATTCCCTGCCAATATAAGACTCTGTAACATTTACCTGTGGTGTTCAATTCCATAAAACAGTCGCAGGTTCTCTCTCCTGTTTATTTGATTGAGGTTTTATGCAGAATTTAAGGTTATCTCACTGATATGACCAGCCTAAAGGAAATCACCCTCAACAAGGTTGGAAAGTAATAAAAGGGTAAAAAAGATTTACTGGATGTAAAACAGGTGACTTGAAAGGTAAAACAGGTGACTTAAAAGGCAAATCGGTTTCCCAATGATCATTAGATCAAAGAACAAAAGGGCACGTGCAGAAAGCTCCCACCACCCACCCCGCCTGTCTTCGGTTGGGATTACTTTCCTTTTTCTTAAGAATCATTTGTAAAATTTAACTTGGCTTAAGCAAGGACACAGAAATGTTATGCTACTCAAAGTGACACAAGATAAGAAAATAAAGAATAATTCTTCAGGTAAAGTAAGTAATTATTCTGATAATATGAATTGTAGTGTTAATTATTCTTCTGCTTATAAATACATATACAACAAATGTGTAGCTGCAGGCTAAACCCTTACACGCTGTGACCAGGTGCAAAGGACATGGGGAAGATTGTTTGTTCTCTCACCCAGTTTGTATCATGAATTAAATTTCTTCCTTTGTTGTCCGTGATGTGGTAGATGGTTTCTTTAGCAGTGGGCTGGCACGCTCGCTTCTAAGTGAAATAACTTTACTAGTTCAACGTACATCTCTTAACAAACAAATTAACTTGCTTTCTCATTGTTTTTTTCTCCACCACACTGTTTCCCAATATGTTGTTATCTTTGGCCTACAGAATAGGTCTAGAGCAGAAGAAAGGGTCATTGATGGCAATAAATGCTGATTTCTTTGGACCCATAAACTTTCTTAAAAATAGGAAACTCTGTTCCAGAGATTTCGTTGTGAAACACAAATTTAGAAATTTTTTAATTTAATCAAAAACTTATGTTGAAAGCCCTAGCGAATTTTGCTGACATCTTTATGGTTAACTGTAGTTGCCATAGGCTTTTTTATCACCACTAAGTTGTTTCCCAGACTGTTATCATCAATCTGCAATGTAAGTATAGAGCCATTTTGGATAGCTCATCCCATGGATCCCGGTATGGACCACCCCAACACAGAAATACATGTACAAGGAAAAGGTATATATTTGTTATACTGCAAATTCAAATTAACACCTAGTCTAGCAGGGGCAGTGCCGCATGCTTTAGGAATGACTGGTATAGAATATTGAAGATTTATTCCTGACCGATTTGATGAACATAAATACCTAAGATGAACAATCAGACTCAGCCATAACAGTGAACAGAATCATTGTCTTGGGCATAAATTGGTCAGGTTAAATTTACTATTTATAACATCTGAGCTTCCAGCACCTTCCAGTCAGGTGACCAAGGAAGAAATTTAGATTAAGATACCCTCTGGCTAACAGATAGTGCACAATTTCCTGGAATCGTAATAATTACATTTTCAACATTTTTTCATTCTATCCTTCTTCTCTAACTGGCTGGTGGTTTGCCAGAGCTTCCTGTTCCCCCTTGCTGTCTGAGCTAAGGGGCATCAGGAAGCCAAGTTGTTATGGCTTCCTTTTTACCATTCTGTATTGTTTGTAATTTGTCTGATTGTTACCAGTGACGTTGAGGGTGGTTCTGTGCATCCATTGTACTGGCACACAGTCATATGAAACCCCAATCAAACAAATAAACACATCCTCTATCTTATTTCATGTTCATTTAGCACAACAAGCGTCATCATAGCAAAATGAATCTGTTTACGGATGTGAGCAGAAAAGCCGAATGGCATCAGCGTCATTTCAGACCAAAATTTAAATGTCCAGAAAACTCTGTTTCCGACAATACTTTGTGAAAAAACCTGATCAATTTTGTAAAACTACATTTAAAAGCAGCTACTTATTAAAGAATTGAAGTGCTTCCTATTGTTTATTTTCTGTCTCTATTTTATTTATAGTTTAACACTAAACAATAAAATCTATTTTTTGCTGATGTTTATATTGCTAATGATTTTTTTAATCATGCCAAAAATGGCAATTCTTTGGATCATCCAAACAGGTACAAATCACGAGAACTGTTCACCCCAAATTCTCTGATGATGAACGAGTCTGGTTTTACACCCTACAATCTGTTGCAGAATCAGATTGTTAGCCATATGGGTGTCCATAATCATTTTCCAGGGATAAAGTGGTCAGGTTAAATGAACCATTTATCACATCTGACTGTAAGGCATCTAGACTGTGCCTGCCCTCTAATAAGGTGACCAAGTCCTGGGTACATGCTACTTTGGTTTTTGTCATTTCATCACACAGGAAGTTCAAGGTATGACATTTGCCCTGTCCTGTCCTATAACTGCACCAGAGTAATATAAGATGGTGTTCTGAAAGGTCGCTGTTTCAAACATATGCCCGGAAGTCAAGTACATTTGCCAGAGACACAGAGAGGCTATTGCCAGCTTTCATCATATTTGTTTTCCATTCTCTGTACTCCCTGTACTTTTATTAAGTATCACATCAGCGTAGGGGTAAAAATAAATCAGATAACGAATGCACACGCTCAAGTTAAATAGCATTAGCATAATTCTTTTACTTTTAATTTGTGAGTTTAATGGCAATACTGTTAAACAAGTGACACCTTCATTAAGAATAAACACAATATTTCAACTGCATATCACACAGGTCTATTCTGACTTGAGTTTTATTTAGCATATACATTCTGAACAAAATTTCACATCTAAAGTTTTGAATAAATACACTATAGTGAAAGGTTTGCGTTGTATGTCTTTTAATAAATATCAGTTTGTTTCATGGAAATACGTCTTATATGATTGCAATATAACCGTAATTGGTTATTTATGATACAAAATAGTGAGTATAAGATATGAGGGTTGAGTAGCTACTGGAAGTTGATTTATTCCGATGTTTTGTGGGCAAATTTCCAGATGACACCTTGTTTCATATAATGTGGTTGTATATGTCCCTTGTTTGTTGACAGGAGTGCATTGGATTTTAAAAGTAAGGCCCAAATACAAACAGAAACCAACTAAACAATTTAATCCAGATTGCCTTTAGTAAATAACTGTATAAGAATCACCCCTTTCACATTATTATAGCTTTAATCGCCCCTGTGGACCCCAGGTATATAAGGGATGTTTTCTCGTGTCTGCATAGTTTGCGGGGTGGTTTTTACAAGGGTTCTTCCAACATACACCGGCAACGAAAAATCATCGAATAAGTTAAATATTCTTGAGTACAACGTGAAACACCTATCAAATAAATAATAATAAAATAAAAAAAATAAATAAAAAATAAAAAATAATTAAAGAAATTGGCACATTTATTCAGGTGGTTTACACTTTACTGACCTTTAAAAAATCTGTGTTGTTGATTATACACATGTAACCTAGTAATTGATGTTTAGTTTCACTGTACTCATTATAAAGGCCACATTAGATAACCGGTATGAGAAATTATATTATTTTGGTAAAATAGTTGTTATATTTTTGTATTAGTAAAAGGATGTTATAAAGTGCATATAAGAAACAAAGCTGTTTTTGTTCTCATTCTGAGATGGTTAGAGAAAATGTCAAAGCTTTATATTTTTGTTCTCAATAGTTTTCCCTCAGGCCATAGACCATACACTTCGCTTACTGTGTATTGTGACTTCCATACAAAGATTGATGAGACAGTGCCAGAAAAAATGTTTGTTATGGGAAAACTTTTCTACTTTTGGTTGAATTATTTTGTCTTCAACATTATATTTTTATTACATTATTTTGTTTTAGCTACATATAGACATACCCAGAGGTTGAAAATCCATCTTAGTCGTCATGTTTTTGTTATTACATTATTGTCGAGGGTCAGTTAAAAGATTTGAACCAAATAAAAAACATTGGACCTTAAAATAATCATGGAGCAGAAGAAAAAAAACAGTTTGTATTAAACCTTATTGTTTTTTTGGACGCATATAATTATTCTTGAACACATTTATGAACCTTTATTGTTTTTCTTTACCAAATTGTAGATCTTAGGGTAAACATTAAAGGTCTTACGTTTTTCCACTTTGGCGTGCTATACTATTTTTACTTTTACTATCTGTTTTCCACCATTTATCGACAATGTAAAGTTGTCATATAACTGAAGTTGCCTTAAATACCATCTTAAGCATCATCGGTCAAAATGAAGAAATATTTTAAACTTCAACATAGAAGTCTATGATACTTGTTGCTTCTAATTTAATCAAGCAAGATAAATATATAGATCTTAGCGATAATAATAAACATTCATTAATTTGAGTATTCGGGTGTTAATTATTGTCTTAATTCAGCAGTGACTTGGCAGGTGTTTGGCTGGAGCTTCCTGTGCCCAGGTGCTCTCTGAATTAATGGGCGTGTGAGGAATCTGATTAATGGTGGTGCCCATAGGATTGAAATCACCTTGAGTATGGCTTAGAACCCATTTGTACCGTCAAAATCCTGGATCCTGTTCCTTTAAATGCTTACATTCTTACATGTAGCATTGGAGGGACAACAGAGCTGTCACTTAAAATGACCACACAATATGTGGTTGTTATTGTCAGTGCTTGCTATTGGAATACACCACCATCATATAAGTGAAATACCCTTTAGTAGTAGAGCTGCTAGTACCAATTTAGATGGTGCTTAACAGTATTTAACTTCCTTCACTTTTTGGCTATTTTCAACAAAGAAAACTGTGACCATTTGACATTTACATCTTGAGGCATTAATTGTATATAGTAAATCATGGAGCTAACTGATCAATGCTACCTGCAACAAATATGTTTTTAGCTTTTCACTGCAAAGAAAACTTTGACATTTGGCATTTACATCTTAACACAGTAATTCCTGAAAATACTTGACAGATTATTGTCTAATCAATCATGTAATTGACTTTCCTCCATGTCGACCTAAATTCTCCTTTATTATGTTGCTTATAAAATATTCAATACAATCTTCTGTGGTTTCACGAAATGAAAAAATGAAGACATATAGAATGTATAACATAGGATTTTGTCAAACATTTCTAAAACCCCCCAGAAATAAATCAATACAAAAAATTTGTTTCTATTCAAATGTGGAAATGTAACAATTGTTTTAAACAAACCATTGTGGATGCATGTATATACCACCATTTACACAATTGTGTATACAATTGATTCTTGTCTTTTTATCAACAAAATATTCCGTTAGCCAGAAATTTCTTATTTAAATGTCCCACAAGTAATATGTATTCAGTGGGAGTCATTGTTTTTGGTACTTGTTTCTAATTAAACTGTCTGCTTTTCACAATTATTCTTTATGCATTTTCTCTTTCAGTGATATTTGTCATGCTATATGTATATACCTTCATTGATTCTGAACTGCACTCAAAAGGTTCACCTAACTGTTAATTGCTATGAAATGTTTTTTTTTTTTTTTTCAAATTAAATCTTTGTAAATTTCACACCTTCAAAACTTCACCTATTTTAGATAATGTGAATTGCTACAAAACACATTATTTTTACTTTTTTCTTGTCTCAGAATTAAAGCTTACAAAATTAATTTTTTGCTTCTGTGTTTGCTCATTGACTATAAATTATAAATAGTCTAAACTAAGTTTTTACCAAGGCCAATTTGTGTTCATTACAAAGCCTGACAGCAAAATTAAGTTATACCTCAAATCAGACGTTGAAGCGGATTCTGGTTGTTTTCTGTGATGGATTCTAGCCCATTTAGTTAAGCTTTGGGCCTGTGTGCCAATGAACCTGAGTTTGGAGGCAAAGAAGTTCTTCTACATATATAATTTAAATGTCAACGGCTGCGTAGGTTAATCCATGCAAATATTGTTCCACCAGCATTTCCCTTGCCTAATATTGAATTTTGGAAAAAGCTAGATTGAATACGAGAAGTATAAATCTCAGACCGGAAATAGAAAGGCAATTTTGTGGGTGAGTAATTTTCACCTCCCTGATGAAGCCTTGACTGGTTGGTTGCAGTTTCTTGTTTTCCTTGCGTCACACCAATTTAAGAATGCCACCTGTAGGTGAACTAAACTGATGAGGATTATTATTTAACATCAATTTTGAGGAGTCCAAAAAGGTGAACTTTTCTAATCCGGCTTAGATTTGGTTCACCTGTTTCTACCTGTGTAAACACAAACTTAAATCCGTTCTAGACCAGAGCCGCCCAGACCCATAAATTGTGCCCGTGTAAATGTGATTTTAGTGTGTCATGGAGAATCAAAGGGTCTCATGACCTTTGAGTGAAGTTTTAAACACTGAACAGATCATCCATGCAAAAAACCTAATCTATTAAATTGTATCGAAGTGTGAACCTTTGCGCATGTGAAGAAACCATCCATATAAAGTTTTTATTGGCCACATCATCAAGTTTTCTAAATGCCACGCAACTGAGATAAAAGTAAAAAGGTGGAATTATTGATCGTGACTCTATTGTATTTTAAAGTATTTGTGTACAGGAAGTTGTTTGTTGTCAGGAAATAGTTGAACTTTAGCGTATAAAAACAGCTGAGTGATTGTCGCAATTCTTTGTAAATGCCACAAGAACTGCGACACTGTTAGTATTTTCAAGTGGGATTAATTGGATTTTAATTTTCACAAGTTAATTTTCACTGTGTTTTATAGCAGGTTTGCCTGTCCTTGTTTCATTATTTGAAGGAAATAAGATATTGTTCAAACCAACTTTAGTAAAAAACCAATGCGATACCTTGTAAAAATTATTTAAATTCTATGCTTGAGTAATGTATTTACATATGATTGTGAAAATTAGGAACTTTTCTAAGTAAGGAAACAGGTCAGCTTTAAGAATGATTACATCATTTTATTTGTAAATCCCACAAGAGCAATTCCTCTGTAACTATATTAGCATTACATTTTTTAATGTATTTTCGCAGTTGCTTTATTACTTTTTTATCAAACATGTAGGCGATCGTTTGAATGTGTATCAACTCAAGTTAGGAACTGTATGCTCTCTAGCCTGCACACCACTCCCAGTCTCTGGAAATAAAATATAAATTCATATTTAAGTCCACATTTAAAAATAATCTGCCAGTGTATAATTTTTTC
>JAVFBZ010043630.1:0-10524 GCA_032466195.1 Katharina tunicata
AAACGAGACAAAGTTTGGATGAAACGAGACAAAGTTTGGATGAAACGAGACAAAGTTTGGATGAAACGAGACAAAGTTTGGATGAAACGAGACAAAGTGTGGGGAAAACAAGCCACCTTGGTAGCTTTACAACAAAGTATATTTTCCCTTGTATTCAAATGGTGAGACAAGTCGCGACGAATACTTATATCTTTTCTTAACCAAATCCGTTCAACGTGATTGCATTGTTTAAGGTTATATAACTTCTTTCATATTGATGTGTAACTAATTAATTGTTATTATTTCGCTGTTCATGCGGCGGTTAATTCAAAACTCAAGAGGTAGATAAATGAAGAGGTTGTGTCAATGACTACCCAAGCTTGAATGCCACAAGACTGTGGAAATGAACTGTAAGCGATGTAACAAAGATTGCCAGGCAGGTAAACGTTGATTGGATTAATCGAGTATTGACTTATATTATCTCCAGTTGCAGAAGAGTGCTGAAATGGGTTAATGAGACAATTTCCGGACAAGCCCATAACTGCAGGCAATGTATAGCTTTGTGTGGGAACAAACAAAAACATTATCAAGTAATATCATGCTCTGTACTCTCTCTCTGCAGACCTTGGCATTAACGCGATCAAGTGAAGAGCCCTTCCCCAGGGGAATTGCTCACATAGTTCTATGCTAGATTACCTACACAACAATGAAGTAATAACGGATACATTTTTCAGTAATTACCCTTTTAATTTTTAAGATTATTCCTTTAGGATTGTTCTTTGTTTGTTCGATTGTGAAATAACTGTCTACACATCTCTACACGATTTTTAAAGGGGTAAAAATGACGCCACAACACGCAGTACAAATTATTTCGTGATTACTATTAAACTATTCTGTTGACTACTCGTTACGTTTTGCTTGATTATTTGATTTTAGAGTTACTAAGCAAAAGTTTACATTTTCAAGCTTATACTTTTATTTCTTTGATTTTTAACACGAGCTGAGGAGCTCATAATCCATCAATTAAAAACCCCGCACAGAGGAGGCTATGTCACGGTTGTCACTCATCCGTATCCGGTTACAGTACAGATCGCTAAAACCTTTGACCTATCATTCATTATTTAAACACCCACTTATAATGAGACATAATTTTTACTGTGAGTAATGAGACGGAAGAGTGGTAGTAAGCTTGTGTTTGCAGACAG
Organism: Katharina tunicata; assembly: GCA_032466195.1. NCBI lineage: Eukaryota > Metazoa > Mollusca > Polyplacophora > Chitonida > Mopaliidae > Katharina > Katharina tunicata. Next base: position 1,185 of record JAVFBZ010043630.1, read on the forward strand.
TTATTTAGCGTATCATCCCAAAATAATCCAGATGACTTTACAAATTCGTTCTTTGTTCTATTGTATACACCGGGGAGCGTTTGTGTAATGACCACACATTTAATGATGGCATGCAAAGGCAGAAATTAAATCTAATATGTTTGTGATGACTTATTTTAATCATATGGCGGTATTATAGAGCTGTAAATGTTTGTTTTATTGGGGCTTTTACGTCATACTTCAAGTTATTTCACTCATATGACAGCGTGCCTGCCAAAAGGCAGTTTTTGCCAAGAAAACCACCGTAAAAAACGAAGGCAAAGCACAAAGACATCACGATACATTTACAGGAGGAAATACAAGACATCACAACAAATCATCTTCCAGATGACCTTAGCCCAGAGAGCACCAGGGCACAGGTGCCTCCCCCAACCACACATAACAAGAACATATGGAAGAGCATTGTGCAACGAGAATGATGACATCCAATTTATCAGATACAGGATGAAACAACAAATCTGGTTCGTGTTTTCATTGAACCCAACATGGCTCTATTGCAAAAAAATGAAATAAATACACTTCCCGCCAAAACTGTTACCACAAAAGTGTTGGTGTCACCGTCAAGGTGTTTACAAAAAAGTTCACGGTAGCTGGTACATACCTTGACGCCTTTCTGGTTACTGAAGTCGGTACTAAGGCAGTTGATGGCAATATTCACCTGGATTAAATTAAAAATATATTCTTAGTGAAACATTACCTTAATCAGTACCCCTATACATTTTTATTTGCTTGTTGGGCTGCGTTTTTCGCTGTACTTAAGTTTATTTCATTCATATGACCCGTGTGTCAGCCCACTAGGTGAAGGACACTTCCCTAAACGACAACGGCAACACAGAAAGAATACTACATTTACAAGACGAAAATTGAAAAGTGTGTAACGGGTGTACCATTCAATTTTTCATACGCCAAGCCAAGGATTGCAATCAAAACAACAATGAGTCATAAACCCACAAGAATATATACTAAAAGATCTCTGGAGAATTTAGAGACTTTGTCATTACCTCTAAGGGGAAAATAATACGAGAATCGTCAACCAAGAACCACACTTTTCAATGCGTAGACTTCATTTTTACAATAGACGGTTTGATATCAATCAAATCCACATCGGATTGTCTAATTGATCAGTGGGTACTAAAACACAGCCATACCTTGGCACTGGTCTCTCGTGGGTTCCACCGGATTGAGACAGCATTGTGGGCGATCTCATCGATACTGTTTGGAACTATTCCAGTACTGTTTTTGGTGTCTGCAATTCATAAAAAAACAACGCAAAATTGTGATTTCGTGACTTCATAACCAGTGAAATGCTAAAATACATTCTTAAATCTTTGAAATAGTTTAACAGAATTTTCCATGGAACTGTGAACCCTGCCCTATCCCATCAATCCTAGGTGGATGCAAACAAGTTTTCTTCCCTCTTGGTTACACTAATGAATAAAGGTTGAGTTTTGTTCGAGACGTACCTATATCAATGATCCTCTGTTTGACGCTATGCTGTCTACTGTGCCAAAATTCCCAAGCTTTCATTTCGTCGTCTATCGTCTTGTCGTCCCGGAATACAACCATGATGACAGACTGATAAAATAAAACTCAATTTCAAAGTTTGCTTGATTGATTGGGGTTTTGCGACGTAATAAAGGTTACTTTACTCATATGATGGCGTGCCAGGCCAATCAGTGTTTAACATGACATCACAACAAAGCGGCTTCCTGATGCCCCTTAGCTCCGACCACTAGGGCACTGGAAGGTTCCGCCAACCATTCGCACAAAACGGTTAAGTTGAGTTTACAAATGAAGAAGTGATGAAACGTAAACTTCAATTATCAGGACAACAACGTGAGATTGTTTGTTTGATTGGGGTTTTACACCGTACTCAAGGTTGTTTTACTTAGATGACGTCGTGACATCCCAATCGGTGAAGTAATCCACCGTAAACGACGATGACAACACGCAAGACAAGACAAAACATTTACATAACATTAAAAAACAGGACACCACAGCAAATCGGCATACTGTGCCCCTTAACTCAGAGAGCATCAGGGCACAGGAGGCTCCTACCCAGCCACCCGCTGATATTTTAGAATGCTTTTTTATCGTAGGAGGTTTTCTTTTCAATTATTAAATTGTATTTATAAACTTTAATTTATAAACTTTAATTTATAAACTTTAATTTATAAACTTTAATTTATAAACTTTTATTACAACCAACGAAGATGTTAAGTTATAAACATAAGCAGTAATTATTATGTTCTTATCTGGTTTCCATTATTTGGCGGTAAAAGGCAGCTTGGAAATGTTAATCTTACCCGAACGTTTGAACTTTTGATAGGTCGATCTAGATTGTGATATTCGAGTGTCAATCCGTAGTATTGGCCTGCAACAGACATGAACATGTGCATTTAATACAGATTGCAAAATTACTTTTTGAATTGGTGCCTATACCGTGGTGCATAACCAGCTTCGCCCAGTCCAATTACGAGGAGCGAGATCGATTGTTTGTTTGATTAGGGTTTTACGTCTTACTCAAGGTTATTTCACTTATGCGACTGGTGCAAGCCCAATGGCTGATCAAATGAAACCACAGTAAACGACGCTGGCAACATGTAAGACAGGACATAACATTTTCATACAATTAACAAAACAGGGCACCACAACAAATCGGCATCCGCTGCCCCTTAGCTCAGTGAGCACCAGGGCGCAGGAGGCTCCCACCCAACCACCCGGGAGTGAGAACGAAAAAAGAATCTGATTAACAGGACACCACTTAGGATCAGAGGTAGTATTTTCTCTTCATTCTAACCGAGTACGGAATACCGTGTAGGCCCTAAATGTCGAGGTGACATAAATATTCAATTGCTTAAAAAGTTGTCTAATAATTTTTAGGTCAACTTGAATATTTTTTATAAAGTTATCTAAATTCAGTTAGAAATGCGATGCCTTTCATCGTCCATAATGCTTGAAAAATGATAGCTTTTATAAAAGTACCACCAGCCCTCATCGTCAAGCTTTGACAGTTAGTATTTGTTACATACAAAAGATGTGAAATGTGTGAAGTACGACGCTTTCTAGAGAATTTTTAAAAACGACGCTTTCATAAGAACTTCATGACCATACAGCACATATACGTAAAACCAACTTACATAACATAGCTGACAAAAACACTGTGACCTTATAACTATCTGACAAACCTACAGCATACAGACTTTAAATTTTAACAGCTTTGGAGCAAACCCCGACTGAATGTTACCTTTATTTAAATATGTGATTTTATCCTCGTCCAGTTTTTGTGTTGTTGAAATGGGTGTCTCCATGAAGTATCTGTAACCAGTAGTGTCGTTATCTCTGAAAAGGATAAACATCCACACGTAAGTATTTTACAGAGTGTGATTGAACAAGACGTGACGACAAGCAAATAAATGTCTTATAACTTGTTTGTTAGGCATTTAGAAGTTAAAGTACATAATAACCAGTACACTTTTTTATGGATGACAACTTTATTAAGTACAATGCAACGTTCCAGTTCCGGTTCAGCTTGAGAACGGTTTTAGAATCTAAACCGGAACGTTGCATTGTTACTTAATAAATAAGTTGTCATCCATAAAAAAGTGTACTGATTATTAAATTTCTTATATGCTAACATTTGATAGAAAATATTTTTCAACAGCTTAGGTGGTTTGTTTATTTGATTGCGGTTTAAAGGCGTACTTCAGGTTATTCCACTCATATGATGGGGTGCCAGCCCAATCGGTGGAGGAAACCGTCCTAAACGACACTGGAAAAACTGAAGACATCAGGATAAATTTACAGGACAAAAACACAGGACACAACAAATCTTCCTGAAGCGCCTTAGCTCAGAAAGCACCAGGGCACAGGGGTCTCCCACCCAACTTCCCGCTGCAAATTACAACGACGTCTTACATTTTGGGGATGATGACGCTCGCACCAGCATGTTTTTCGCCGGCTTGACACAGTTGCTTCACACACATAGAAGGTACAGATCGTCTTCTTTTCGTGACTCGTTCACGCGATGCTGCCACGACGGTTCCATCGGCACCATAAATCATTCCATCTTTAAAACCCTGAAACAAATAGGACATATAAATAAAGATTGCAACTAAACTATGAAATGGTCAAATATTTGTCAAAACACTAGGACAATAAAACAAAAAGACATAATCAATAGACCGAGGGAACTAAAGTTAAGAAATTTGGATACATATAAAATGACCAGATCGGAACAGTTTTATAAAACAGCAAAAATTAGTATTATGATAGGGATAGATGTCATATTGGTTGAAATAGTGAGACAGTACAACACTAAATGCAAAGGAAAAACAAGCTAGAGAAAGGCGAAAAAAGTTAAAAAAATATCTTTACCATTTTGGAAGCGTCTGTTGGTGATATGCAAGGCTCGTGAAAGCCGCTGTCTGGAGACTTAATGGTGTAATTCGTGTCCGGGATAACGGAATAATACGAGGAGGCATCATGGAAATTGTGTTGATGTCTAGCATAACCTTCGGCTGTCATACCCGCCACAGAATCATTATCAAGTCTCTGTATTGCTGACGGGTAGGAGAATCCATTGCCGTAGTAATTTAAATCATTGTATATGTCACTACGGACAGGGGCGGAGTGAGCTAAAGGCGGGAAATATTGGGACTGAGCCTGGGTGATGTTAACTGTCAGCCTCTGATTCTCGCTCTCAGTTTTAATGGCGGAGTGCTGCTCGTTGACTGGCATGGACACCGAGTTGAACCCGTTCTCATATTGTCTGATATTAGCATTAATGTCCTGGTTGGGGTAGTCTTCCTGTTTTATCTGTTGGTGGACATCCAGAGATTCCTGCACCAAACCAGAGAGATCGCCCACATGGGAACCATTCGATGCCAAGTTATTGTTTCGTTTCTGGATCAATTTCTCTTTGAGTATTTTGATCATTTTGGCGGTGTTTTCTGAGGGTCTATTATCCTGAACGCCTCCAGACTGAGCTAGGCAGTTCTGTGGGATGGAGCCGTTTTGTTGAGACACCGGCATACCCAGCTCTTTTCCGTCGTAACAACTCTCTTTATTTCTAACTACTGTGAGTGGTAATGGTTTGTCTCCCATGTGTTGTTGTTGTTGATTCTCGTAACAGATTTGTCCGCGAACTCCGTTCATTAACCTCACGTCGTCCGGGGAGTTCCGATGCCCGCCGTTCATGTTGTGTTGGGAGGAGAGATCGATGCTCTCACCATGAGATTCACCCTGCAAATACAGAGATACAATAAAATCTATTAAACAACTGAAAAAATCGGTGGTTTGTCTAATATTCAATTGGAATTTCTTTGATTTGGTTTTTGCGCGGTGCTCAAGGATGCTTCTCTCATCAGGCGGCGTATATCAGCCATCCCAAGGAAAACAATCATCATATTCATAATGGCTTACAAAAACAACAACCAAAAAATAACAGATACCAAATGGGAAGCAGTACAATGTCTGGAATTTTACAATGTAAGACATTTCAGTTTCAGTTTCTCCGTTCAGTGTCCAATTCAGTGTCACATTCAGTGTCCCATCCAGGAAGCTCACACAAGTGTCCACAATTGGAAATATTAAATATACATCATAAGAACTGGGAGAGATTAATGGACGGACAAAAAAATACAATGATTTCCAGAATAGATCTCACCAGGGGCACGCGGTGACGGATATCATCCTGCTGAGAAGTTGACACCGATCAACCCGTGTTCCATTAAAGAGTGTCTGGTAATTCTAATTCTGTTAGGATTAGGCCTACCTGTGTATGGTCAGAACAGTCCCCGTTCTGGCTTTCCTGGAGCAGAATCTTGTCTATATCCGTTTCATTCAACAGGTTGATGTACTCGGCCTCGGAGTTGGCCTCCCCTTTCTCGTCGGTCCGACTGAAATACATCATAGCAAAAGACTGAGCAATGCTAACTAGACACTTATTGCCTGACCACATTAAAACACTGGCAATGCGGAACACGGAAAATGGACTAGACCGACAGAGGGTCACTAGCTACATCGGAAAATACAAGGCGAAATATATTAAACCTCTAAAAAAAATGTCAATTGGGACTGGCCAACTCGCAGATCCAAAGGGGGTCGGCAACTACATCAGGGAACATACATTGAAGCCCTAAAGAGTACATTCGCCTCGGCCTAGGCCACAGATACGCAGTGACGACTAAGAATAGTGGAAAGTCAGTGTGCTAAAGAATGCTAAACGTATGTAAATTGCGTGAAATAGTAAAACGGTTTAGAAGACTTTTCAAAGAGACATTGTCATACAAGTCGGCCAGGTCACAGAAGGACAGCGTGTTTGAGCCTAGGAGATGAGTGACTGATCAGATAGGAGTCTCGCAATGAATAGACAACTCTGATTTATAACACTTACAAAAGCGAATTCGCAAAACGTTTTGAGACTACAAGATTTTCGGCGGGAATGATAGTACGAATACTGCGGTCTTCACCTCACGTATTGCAATTTCTCTGTTGAAACTTGCGCAGAGGTCATCCTATTAATTTCCAGTTAAATTAACACGTGTTTTCCAGTGTAAGCCTGAATACTTTCTATGTGTCGTTTGATTGCCGGATAAATGTTATAGCAAGTGCTTAAGAAATATAACTGTGCCAGTGTCACATGATTACCATGTGTATGTTATGAATACATTAAGAGTCAATAGCGTGAGAAACACTTTCTATCCATATATTATAATATTAACCTACATATTGCAATATTTTATTAAGATATTAGTGAAAAATAAATCTGTTTGCTTCCAATGAGAATTGAACCAGTGACACGTCGCTGAATTCGATTCAAAATGTACTCTCAAGTCGACACAAGTCACTATGACTACCTTGATTGTTAACGTGGAAAGCTTCGTTTACAGTACTTTTAAAGATTGATCTCCTTACTTAAGGTAAATTGCACTCATATGATGGCATGTCAGCGAAAAGAGAGAAGGGGACTATCTTAAACGGCCTTGGCAACACATGCAGAAGACAACAGGGAATTTGCAGGACTGAACAGAATACGACAACAAATCAGCTGCGTCGGAGCCCCTTATCTTAGGGAGCAAACGACACACGAGGTCCAACTACCTGCTCCTTATTTTTGATTTTATTCCTAATTAATTTTAAATTTTTAGAGATATCTACGTAAAATAATGATTTGCCAGACAGGAGCTTTGTATACATACGGATCTTACGTCCCATTCATCAATTGGTGTTGTATAAATTAAACTTCAGTTGCAGGCGATTCGCGCTCGCAAATACTTTAAGTTGATGTAATTATTTCAAGAGCCCGAGGCCCACGCCATTATTATGGGGGTTACACTGGTGCAAATTCCCTCTGTCTATCCGCACAAAACTCAACATTTAACAAAAAGGATCAGACAGTTTGTTTGCTTTTTACAAACTTTAGAATTTAAATTTAACATTTAAGTGTCACATATGTAGTGTTCAGATACTGTTAGCGGCCTAAGTACTTTGATGACTATAACTAAAGATTTGTGTAAAGAAATTTAAAAAAAAAATTAAGAAAAGAGAATGTACTGAAGTGAGAATAGTTGTAAATAGCTACCTCAAGGTTTTGTAATCGTGACAGCATAATGTTAAATTAGTGATTTAGCACACTTGTTCGTAAAACCCAGCTTTGATATATTCAACTGCTAACTAGTAGACACTTTATGCGACGACTGGTACAAAAAACAAACAATCATATGGTTTCACTCTGAGGCCCAGGGCGAAATCTCCAGTGATAGATCATGAAATAGAAGTTAAGGAGAATTATGTGACGTGTAAAAAAACATAACACGTACACGGTCTTATCGCTTTCAAGGGTCTAGAAAATAATTAACTCTCAGTCGTTTTAAAAAGGTACAATACGGCTTTAGTGTAGTTACTGTCAAGTGATGTTTAAGGCAAGTCTTCAATCATTCCCTGCGAAAGGGGCACGTCAACCAAGGCAGGAATCTAGAAAGACACCAACACAGGTACCGCAGACATTATAAAGCTACTAGAAGCTTAAATTCGTAAACGTTTGAAATATCAAGTTGAAAACCGAACATCAAATCTAGGATACTTTACGTCTCAAATAAAAGCCCGTTTTAACCTAGACTTAACCAGTACTGTTTTAACGGCCAGATAAAGGCAGCGACTTGAACCCGCGGACTATCGTAAGCTGTTCGGATATAAAGAGGTACATTTAAAAAGTAATGGAAAATTTATTTTCTTACATGTACTATTTTTTTACCAATGCTACAAAAATACCTCTTGCAAAAATCTCACGCATAAAGGCTGCTGTGTTGGTGCACATTCCAGTCCATTGGCTAATTGGTCCAAATACAGCATGCACAAGTAAAAGGAGCACGAAAAATACAAACATAAATTGAAAAAGCACTTTGTTCTGGCCATGTAAAAATCAATTGTATCAAATATAACTAAAATCGGATTCTTTTAAATCAGACAATGGCTATGGCCAAAAAAAATTATAAAATGGCTATTTAAAGTAATTAAATGGTTTAAATATATAAGAATAATATTAATTCTGTATTTCTCAAAGCGATGTCACGAAGTTGATGAATATATTCACTGAGCTTGAGATGAAGATCAAAGCGTATATAAAAGATAATTAATACTCAATGTGAATACATTTCATTGTTATTTATATACATATAAGATAGCTGTGGTGTACACAGAACTGTGTGTATATATCAATTATATCAATCATGACGTCACGTCGTGAATCATCGGGCTGACGATGAACAAGTCCGAGTATTCGCAATATTGTCGAGAACACCAGACGTCTGCTATCTCTCGGTGCTTGTGTATATCGATCGTGGTATTTCAAAGCAGCTTATCGCAATTGGCGCCATTATTACATTGCTCACGGCGTCATTCGAGTGAAATGACCTCAATCACAGCGTAACATCCCATCTTACTGACAATATTACATACATAAGCCGATATTTAGAAACCTGAAAATATGCATTGAGACACTCTTCTACAGATTGAGCAAGTTAGGGCCATTCTAGAAGGCTGTCGTCATTCTACTCGTAGCTTTGTCATTATGTCTCACATCTTTTCCATTCTACTCATTTTTTTGTCATTCTATGTAACACGTTTTTCAGGCTAGTTAGAAGTTACCATCGCTCTGTGCTATGTATGCGCAAAATATTGTCTTTCTCTACATTAGTGTAAAATACATATATATATATACATACTACTAACTCTAAGGGATACATTTTTCAGGTTGTGCTTATTTTAACTCATACCTAATATCCTTGTGTATTACGTA
>JAVFBZ010043641.1:0-10524 GCA_032466195.1 Katharina tunicata
GGAGCCTCCAGTGCACTGGTCCTCTCTGAGCTAAGGGGAGGGTGGTTGGATGGGAGCCTCCAGTGCACTGGTCCTCTGAGCTAAGGGGAGGGTGGTTGGATGGGAGCCTCCAGTGCACTGGTCCTCTCTGAGCTAAGGGGAGGGTGGTTGGATGGGAGCCTCCAGTGCACTGGTCCTCTGAGCTAAGGGGAGGGTGGTTGGATGGGAGCCTCCAGTGCACTGGTCCTCTCTGAGCTAAGGGGATAGAGTGGTGTGAGTGTTGTTCAGAGTGGTTTTATCCGATTCAGCTGACATGCCATCAGGAGTGAACTAACCTCAAGTTCTCATATAACACCAATCTAACAAATCACTTACATGGCGGAGGTGTGTTCCAACACTACAGAATAACAGTACCTTACATCACCTAAAATGGCAAGTGACTGAAAGTGCTAGCTCTGGAAAGATAACGTTCATCCAAAGCTAAGCCCTTCAAAATAACGTATAACAGTTGTGCTCACCGTATCATCATAGCAATTTTGATACATTCCTATACCCTTCACCATGTTCACTGCACCAGGCATAGGCTCAAATCCCCTTATCAACTCCTAATGGAAGCTTTCTGGTGGCTGTGGAAATTGCGGGAAATGGCAAACATCAAATGCGTCCAAAAAATACTTTCTTGAACATGTCCTTACGCCTTTGTTTGTTTCCTTTACAGATGGCAAGTGACTGGTAAAATACACCGTACTATTATCTATACAAAATTGAGATGGCGTTACCATAGTTACATGCTGTCGATGCTGATCTATAAATTTGTCACGTAGTCTGTAGTCCTGTCACTGCTTATTCTTCATGAGTACTTCCAGATTTAATGAAATCATGTGATGTAGAAAAACAAATTCACGCTTAGCCTTTTATACTAATTAATGCATATTGAGAAAAGGTAGTTCTAAAAAATGTAAATATGGATACTATCAAATACAAATTTAAGGTTTTTTTTCTCAATATTATTGACTACCTTAAAAGAGTCTTTCCATATACATATATAGTTCAAGAGACGCAAATAACTTAACTACCATATTTTAGAAGATTTTTTTTTTTATTGTGTTCTGATTTTCTTTGTCAGTTTATCATAGTATTTTGTGTGCTTTTTGTATTGTTATAATTTTATCATCACAAATAAAGAGTTAAGGAAACACATTTGTTTTGTAGTTGATGTAGCAGCAAATGTTTATCAGATGATTAAAACAAAAAAACTATTAAAAAGAAGTGCTGTCAGTCTTGATTTTATAATTAATTCTTGTTTTATTCTTCATGTAAATATTTTAAAATATATCTAAAATAAGGCCCGTTCACACGGAAAAATTTTAAACCGTCTTAAATCTTAACCGGTTTAAATTCGAAGCCGGTTTTAAAAACATACCGTTCACACGACCAATGTCCTAAGTGGCTCTAAGCCGGCTCAGCAATATGTCCGTTCACACGGACAGCTCTGAGCCGGTTTAACTTTAGCATGCTATTTTGACGTTGTTGTGTTTATTGCTATCCGGCGCATTTAAGCCGGGTCTGTTCACACGGACATTTTAAACCGGTTTAAATGTTGAAACCGGCTAAAAGCCACATATGTAGAGGTGAATTTAAACCGGCTTAAAAACACCTAGTGTGCGTTCACACGGACAACGTCAAACCGGCTTAAAGCCCCTTTGGTATTTAAACCGGTTTAAATGTTGCCGTGTGAACGGGCCTAAAGTAATCAAATCTGAGATGGTGAGAACTTTGATGTGGTAGGCCTAAATACCCTGTTGCTATCCAATGCAAGGGTGCCAACCAGTCTCACTCTACCCAGATCTGCTTTAATCAGTCCATTTCATTTTTGCTGAAATTTGAAATTGAAATTTTAACATCGCGTTAAAAGCATATCTTTCTGGAGTGCCAATGCTAGTGTTCTGCACTTATCTATTTGGATAGTGTTTTCCACCACTTATGAAAGTTATGAGTATTTCACGTACTATTATTATCAAAACCCATTGGGGATAAGAGAAGATTAAAGACTGGTGTTATTACACCATTAAAACATCAGCAGGTGGTTGGTGGGAGCTTCCTGTGCCCTGGTGCTCTCAAAGCTTAAAGGCATCAGGAAGGTAATTTGTTATCTAGTCCTGGCTTCATCCTGTAAATGTATTGTGGTATTTGTTGCCAGTGTCTTTTTAGGCGGTTTAATATACCCATTGGGCTGGCACATTCATATGAGTGAAATAACCTTAAGTTCAGGCTAAAGCCCCAGTCTAACAAAGAAAGCTTAAGTTTTCTGGTGTCTGTGCAGGGTGCTTTTTCCTGGTTTAACACCATAGACAGTCGTAAGTGAAATAACCTTTAGTGTTAAGTTGAATGCCAATCAAATAAATCCACTGCTGGATTGATGTGACAAAGTTCACAAATCGATCCAGTAGGCCACCATTTTTTTAAAAGCAAGCAACAAAGCTAATTAGCGGTTGGCTGAGTGGGAGCCTCCTGTGCGATGGTGCTCTCTATTGTTAGAGGAATGTACATTGCACAGAAAATAAAGAACAAAGTTGTCCTCCATAACGTATGAAGTTCTGTATTTGTGGGGTCAGCTCTGTGGTTGAGTGTACCTCTAAAAGAGTCCCTTTCACGGTACCCAGAATAGGTCTGATTCCCCCCTGTGGGACCTTGGGTATAAAAGGGAAGTTTTCCAGTGGCTGCTGAGTTCTCGGGGTAGTTTTAACAAGGTTTCTGCTCAGTTTTCCACCGAACACCAGCGATGCATAGTCACCATATGGCATAACGGGGAAAATACTCTCGAGTACAATGTTAAACATTAATAAAATAAATATCAGTTTCAGTGCAGTTTAGAATATACAGTACATGAAGAACTTCCAACTATTTAGTCAAATATAGTTTATAGTGCATGTTCTACCAAATCTTTTAGAGGCTTGAAACCAACCCTAGAAATATACCGCAACTTGTCAACCATAGTAGTCAATATCCTATGTTATTCTGACAACTTTTAACGGGACAGCTGATGTTTGAGTTCTGTTACAAGGCAGACTACTCATTCATAATTACCCCTCAGAGTAATTTGTTTGCAATCCGATTGGTCAATTGCTACATGTATCCCCATCGGATTTCGTATTACAGGCACCTAATACAAACTTGGCAATCTGCCAATGAACTCACATAGAATGACGTAAGGATTAAACCCATCTCACCATCTACCAATGACGTCACATAGCATGACATAAAGAATAAACGCATCTGACTATCTACCAATGAAGTCACATAGAATAATTTGAAATATATTTCACTTTCAAAATGGGCTGCGCATCTTATGTAAATAACGTGACGCTTCACAATTTGGTAATTCGTATTAGGTCAGTATACAACAAAAATCATTTCATTTGCAGCTAAATCGACCGACGGTACAGATTTTTTCAAAATATTTGCAAACGCAATGGCTCTTTGGGGTAATAAAACAGTTATGACGTTTGTCGGAGGGTACATACGAAGAATTAACAAATATAACCAAACTGACCATGTAACTTCGTATGCACCCTCGAACAAACGTGTATGGGGTTTTAAACTTGCGGTTATTTTACTCATGATGGAGTTGCGACCAAACAGCGAAGGAAACCACCTTAAATAAACAGGGCACAGGATGCTCTCGCCCCACCCCTCCAAAAACTTCCAAGACATCAATTGGATACATACAGGGCACAAGATATAATGGCTTTATTTAACATGTTTAAGTAGAATAAAAAACAACAAAATTATTAAATAATAAATTTAATTAATTTGATCTTCAGCATGACCCACAATAAATTTAATAGATTAAAATCTCAATTGTATACCTTCAATAAGCAAAAAAGGATTAACAAACCTTATACATTAGAACATCAACAAATAAGTTTCACAGGACTTTAATGCTTGAACAAACCACTGGTTTACAAAATACCGATTTTCTGAATGATAGGCCTTCATAAAAAAACAGTTTTTTGAGATGGCTTGCCAATAAAATAAATAATTGTTCATATATCTTACATAACGTATATCAAGTAAAATGGGAGAAAACATTTAAATTCAAAAATAAAATAAAAAATAAAAAAAAATTACACATTTACATAATCTCTAAAGTTTCATAAACTATGGTATATCAAAATGATTATTAAATATCCAATGAATTAACCAATATTTATTAGAAAATACAAAAGGCCCAGTACACTGTAAACTTTACAGCTTCCACACACATAATAAAAAAATCCTAGAAATTTGATCAGCAAAGATTTAGGAAGACAAGATTATAAATAAAGTATCAGGAAGTAATATTAGTATTCATCAGGTAGGGAATCTTTAATTTCCTTAGAACTGATAAATCTTTGGTTTTATCAAGCTTTTATTGGGTAATTTTCGTGGCGTTTCATTGTGCAGATGTCATTCGTAGATTGAAATACCTGACTTCAGGTTATTTCACTCAAATAATAATGTGTCAGCCAAGCAGGTTAACGAAACAAACCTAAACGTCTTGCAGGCAAAGGACGAAACACCACAATAAATGGCGTACCATGTGACCATATACATGTATAACCCTTGGTTTGAAATATATACCCATTGTACACACTGGCAACACACCACATCACATTTACTGGGTTATAAAACAGGACACCACAACTAATAAGTATTAAACCTACACTGAAATTCCCGACCAGTGAAAAAAACACTGGCTCGGGTGAGACTCGAACTAACAAGTCCACCGCTCTACCAAATGAGCTACACTGTACACATGGTACATGTATCAGGTTTAAATACATTATAAGGTTTCCTGATATTTAAATAAAGCGGTTGGGTTGATGCTTTGTGCCATGTGAGCTAATGGGCATCAGGAAGCCGATTTGTTGTGGTGTCATAATATACATTGGGAGATAATCAGCCTTTACAGTTAAGTACATAATTATAAGATCACATTATAAAAAAACAATTGAGAATAGTTCAATTGTTTCTGAAAAAGCCCACAAAAATTTAAAGATTCAAGATTACAAAAATAAACCATTTATAATTTTTTCATTATCAGTAGTATGTAATTATTTCTATAAAATGGAATGAAGCTAAAATCAAAATATCACAAAAGAGACTAAAAATATTAATAGGCAAAAACTTTATAATTATATAAAAGCAACATCTTTTGTTATCATATACATTGGAATAGTTCTTCCTATTCTGTTAAAGATAAAACACCCATTATATTCTGTACTCTTAAAGTAAATAAATTATTTCATTCAATTTTCCCAACAAGTCTAAGTGTGCTGGGTTTTATGTTTTTATTTTTTCTTTCCAATTTTAAGAGAGATATTATACACATTCATTTTCACTCTCACTTAAATTTATAAATTGACCCATTGAAATCCCACAAAATCTCAAATGTCTACTTGGAGAATTTATCTGGAACATGTACTTGACTTTATTTCACTCACTATACAGGGTGCCAACACAGTGGGTGAAGAAACCAAGTTGGGTTCAGCGGCACCGGCAACAGACAGGACGCCACAAACAAATTTCCTGCTGCACAGCGGACAGAAAGCGCCAGAACCAGGGCACAGAACGCCCCCGGCTCCCCAAACAATCTACATCGCCAACATGACGAGAAAATCTCATTCAATTTTTGTAACATAGTTGTATCGATTTTAAAATATAAAATTCCCTTAAAAGTACAGCATACGGTTAAAGACGCTATACTTTAGGAAAATATCAACCTCAAGATGTGCGATATACTGTATTAAAACAATAATAAAGGATGTAAAAGCATATCGCACATTCTGGAGGTTGATATCGTCTGAAAGCTTATACTTTGGGCCATACTAGAAAAATATACAAAACCCAGTTTAATTTGTTTCAGTCGATTTTTGGCCGAAGTTCTGCTGTATAGTACCTTTAAGAGTATGAGATACATGTATGCTTCGTTTAATTACTTTGATAATTTGTAAACCTTATGCTTTTGTTTCATTGGGGTTTTACGCCGTACTTAAGGCTATCTTACACAGGAGGCTCCAACCCAACCATCTGTAACTTCTTTGATAATTTGTAAACCTTACATGTATGCAACATTTCTTTTTGCACTTACATTTACATATATATATTAACCCATGTAAAAACCACCAAAGCTCAATATCTACATGCATATATATTAATAATATTACTTCATGTTGAATGGCTTTGGTTTATTGTTTATTTTTTATTTTCCGATGTTAGATCAACAGGACTATATGTCCCAATTACAGATCATTGGCCAGTTTTATTGTGGGAGGAAAACTGGGTAGAACCCAGAAAACCCACGACCTTCCGCTGGCAGACCAACCCACATACAGTCCGAGCAAGTGCTTGAACTCGCAGACTCGGATGTGAGAGGGATCTGTGGATCACGAGCGTACACTCTAGAAGATCACTCCGCTAGGAAGGCCCCAAACTTTGGTGTAATATAGCTTAAAAAATTGACTTCGTTTACCCGCAAAGAACAAAATCAAGTTAGATGGGAGCTCAAAATAGCTAACACAGGCATATTAAAAATCCATAAGGGAAACTCTAATTGGACTATATTAGGATATAATCTGGTGTCTTTGAGGCGGTCACAATTAATTATTGTAACGAGACACCTGGAGACAGTATCATTAGTTTGCTCAACACCTACAGCAATAAAAGTGATAAGAATAGCTTATCATACTTGTAGGCAAACAATACCACGATAGCTACATGATTTGTAGTTAGCACGAAATTGACTGGAATGCCCTTCAAAGCCTTCATGTAGGTGACCTGTATCAAGTGTTGCCTGTTTGCTTAACCGGAGACTCTTGCGGCGTTTCTAAATAACCCAGTGATTTGATGGTCTTGTATTGATCGGGGATCTCCATCAAGGCATGCATAGCAAACATTGCATCTGGATTCTTACATTTACTTGTCACACGGTGGTAGTTCACAAACTGAAAATTGTCAAACTTTCTTTTGGGTAGGTGGTTATCGAATTCCTCCATTGTGTCCCATGGGCCATCACCCACCCCAACCACTACAATACTGAGCGGGTATTTAGACGCTTCCACTATCGCTTCCACTGTGGGCCATTCTTCATTAACTTGTCCATCGGCGATAATTATTAATATATGAAAGGTTCGCTTCTTTTTAACAAGACCTACGGCTTTCTGAATTAGAGGGGCAAAATTAGTAGGCCCACTTAAAGTGACGTTTTTAGCAATTGCATTGTAGCGATCCAAAACGTCTAGAAAACCCTCACATTGAGACTCGTCACTTATAAACGGGAACACTGAATGCCCCATTGTCGTCGTGTCACCAAAACCATAAGCAGGCATGAGTTTATCATCATCAAATGGCTCCAGAGTTTCGCCTAAAATAGAGATGACCTTTTGATAGGGGTTGTACACTCTGCCTGGAATGATTTTGTGCAAATTGTTGCCGTTGAAAGTTTTCCGTCCTTGCCATTCGTTACTAGCGGTGAAATCTACCCCAATAATTAAGTTACATGCTTCTAAACCTGCTCGCTTACACGCCCGACTGACCTCCCGGAATGTGTGAAAATGGTCCTCGAATGCAAAAAATCGACTGAACGTGTTATCACGAAGTCCTAAGAGAGCCAATAAAGACGGTTCTGTTCTTTGCCAGCTGTGTGGGCCGCCATCAGACTGCCCCTGGCCGTCCTCCTCTTGGGGTTTGAACAACATGAATAGGATCAATCCCACAGAAACAGCTATACAGTACAACAACAACGACACTAGGTCCATCATCTTGAGGCGTCTTCATTTACCAACGAGGGACACATCTATCATTGTGAATCTGAAACATTACAAAGACAGAATGTTGATAACATTTCATGTTGTTTTTTTTTTACAATTTGAGTTGTATACGTACACAAGCATTTAATAACTGTGATGACACAGGCTTTTTGAACAGTGATTGATTGATTGATTGATTGATTGATTGATTGATTGATTGATGTGCTTAGCCATGTAGCACATGCTGTGGTATGAACATTTAACAATTTACATCTTTGATACATTTAAAAACCCATCTCTGTTCCAACCAGACCAGAAAAGCATCAAAATGACAATTTAAAAAATCTAAGTTTGTTTGATTGGGGTTTTACTGAATTCACTCATATGGCAGTGTAACAGCCCTATGGCTATGGGTAAAGGTCATATGGCAGTGTAACAGCCCTATGGCTATGGGTAAAGGTCATATGGCAGTGTAACAGCCCTTAGCTTTGGGTAAAGGTCATATGGCAGTGTAACAGCCCTATGGCTATGGGTAAAGGTCATACGGCAGTGTAACAGCCCTAAACAGTAACAGTAAAGGAAACCACCCTTAACAACACTGGCACCTGCCAAGTACACCACAGGACTGATAACAGGACATGACAATATGGATTACGTAGTAGACTAATAAGGATACAGAGCTCTGCATCTACAGTACTTCCAGTTACTTCCTAGCTCAGAAAGCACCAATGCTTTGATTGATTGATTGGTGTTTAACGCTGT
The DNA here is from genome assembly GCA_032466195.1 of Katharina tunicata. Taxonomy (NCBI): domain Eukaryota; kingdom Metazoa; phylum Mollusca; class Polyplacophora; order Chitonida; family Mopaliidae; genus Katharina; species Katharina tunicata. The sequence goes on from JAVFBZ010043641.1 coordinate 8,532, forward strand.
GCTCAAGGATATTTCACTTTAAATACGACAGTGGTGTATATTCAAACAGTAGACGCCTGCTTGATCACAACCATAAAATGTACAGTCACTTTAGCGTTATCATTGTTGGAAAGTTAATGTTCCCCCAGTGCTAAGTGTTACAGGTAATAACAGCAAGAATATAATCTGGAAACATACTGCCCTTTGGATGTTTGGGAGAGGGCAGCACCAAATTCACCTTATTGACATAAAGCTCCAGTCCAACAAACTACTTAAATTATAACTAACTGAACATTGGACTGGATACATGTACATTACTAACAAGACAAAGTACCAACACATGAATCAATATACAAGGCCATATAATTAAAAGGTGTGTAACAGACCCTCCATGTGCTGTACATGTAAATCCCACACAAAGAAAAACAGCTCTGAAACAAAACAACCCATGGTTGAATAGTTTCAATTGATTGATTGGGGTTTTATGACATACATGTACTTAACAGCAACTTAAGGGTATTTCACTCACATGACGGCATGCCAGCCCAATGGGTGAAGGAAACCACCCTCAGCTGCATAAGGAACAAACAGATGTCACAAGACAAGGGCAGGACTCCAAACAGCTTCTTGATGCCCCTTGGCATTACATGTAGCTCAGAGAGCACCAGCTAGGACACAGGATGCTACCCTACATGTAAGCAGCCACGACAGTGTCTTAACAATAGAGGCAAAATAGAAATGCAACAGCAACCTACGATAACCTGTCAAAATAATTTCTTATCATCTCTCATAAACTGCAACTTTTTTTTTCGTTTGTTTGTTTGACATGTTTGATTGACTGGGGTTAAAAGCTATACATGTACTTAAGGTTATTTCACTTACATGATGGCATGCCAGCACAGTAAGTGAAGGGAACCCTTAACAACACGGGCAACACAGAAGACGCCACAAGACAAAAAACAAGACACCTCATCAAATCGGCTACCTGGTGCCCCACGGCTCACAGAGCACCAGGAAATAGGAGGCTCAGGCACAAAACACCAGCTAATGTAATAATAAACAAATATGTACATACAGTATTAACAGATGGTGTAGCAATAAGGCAGTTTCATGATACAGCCAGAGAGACGTCACAAGTATACATGTACAGACACCATGAATAATAGATAAACTACTTGTGTTGGAAGTCAGAACCTTCCCACATTAGTCGTAGAGAAATTTCTGACAAATTCAACATTCTTTTTGAGATAACATGTTGTCTTCAAGGTTGCAAGGTTCTGGTTAAAAAAAAAATGTGCAGACTGAGAATGTTGCAGGTCTAAAGCTTACAACCATCAGAGTACCCTCAGATTCTAAAGTCAAGGTCGTGGGTTGGAGTCCCGCAATGCATGAATGGCCTCCTGCTGTAAAATCTTCTGAACTAGAATTTGCTCAATCTACTCTACATGTATTAAATTGTTATCCAAATTCAAACGAAAACTCTGTTTCCTGTCACTTTCTAAACGACAAAAAAAAAAACTCAAATTAATAACTGACAGACCCAAGGAAAAGTTAACTCAGCTAAAATGTTCTATCATGTCTATTTATGATGCGTGAAATCTTCCCATGTTAACTCTAATTATATATATCTTATAATGGGTTCACATACCTGACTGGCTTTATGTTATCACAAAGTCTAATTACATATGATATATATATAAATATTTGTATAAATGCAGAGAAAGAAAATTTTGCTTGCATGATATATGGCTATGCCTTAACTGCTCTCATCTTCATTTGGTCATCTAATGGGTTTATTACTAACTCTAAATGATACATTTTTCAGGTTGTGGCTATTTTCACCCATACATGTACCTAAATATCTAATATAACGGAAATGCTTGGAGAGAGAAGCTCATTGGATTAAAACGCTTCAATCGTTGTATCCATTGGGTTTCAACCAGGTAAAGGCTCCAGGGTAGACATTATTCCTTTTGTACTACAATATGACCAGCCTAGCACCAGGTTTGCAAGT
>JAVFBZ010043674.1:8088-23033 GCA_032466195.1 Katharina tunicata
TTGCGTCATGCATTATTTAAAAGACGTACATTTAGCACATTGTCATTATTTAAAAGACATGTACATTTAGCACATTGTCATTATTTAAAAGACATGTACATTTAGCACATTGTCTTGAATGTATAAGTTTTATTTATTAATATCTGTTTTCCACATGTAGTCAAAATGTACTGGTGAACAAACAAAAATTGCATGAAATACTTTCTGTTCTTGCTTCTGTTGCTTACGTAACATAATATGTCAGATATAGCCTACAAATTGCATAAAAACTTCATTTATTTATACTCTAAATTTTTGTTAGCAAGTAATGAGCCCTTAAGATGAATAAAAGCTGGTTATATTTCCCCTGTGGTACATTTACACAGTGTTGTGTTAGAATGGCAGCAGGATTTAAAGATTCCAGTTTTAGCCAGTGAACTGAAGAGTTGTGTCCCTTCTATTGGGCTGAGGAAAAACTCCTAAGTTCATCACAATGAGTCATCACTGTCAGCAATTATATCCAGACTGTCTTGTTTTTTTTTATTTCCTGCAATTAATATCTAGCTGTGGTCTGGCAAATTATGTGACAAGATTTTCAGCTTTTTTTTAAGAATTTAATTACTTTTGACTTGAAACTGAATTACATGTACTGATTATTTGTTTCTTGTTTGAACTAGATACTGGCCACCTTTTTCTTTTTAACTTTTAGTGAAAACTGTCTTATGTTCAGTTGTGTTTTTTTCTGTTTTAGGTGGAAACTATCTGACCAGTACTGAAGACAAATCCTACACTCATTCCAATGTTTCCACTCTCTTAAGTAAGTACTGTAACTTCAGTTTTGACTTGTTTTGAAGAAAATTCAAATTCATACAGAATTGACAAACATTTCTTTTCTAGAAACATGAACAATTTCTCAGTTTCCATAAAAAGAGTTGTCAAATTTGAAAATAAATGAAATTAACTTTTCAATTTTGTTCTAAAGTTATATGCAAATGTGATAAAATCATTAGAATGAAAGAAGACACCATAAAAAAGGCCTTCATTAAACAATTATTTAATATTCTAAAAGAACAATCAATCAACACAATTTCACGTTTTCAGGTTTGGTTATTTTTTTTTCAAAGACAATTAGTAGACTGGTAACATACATGTACATGTATAAGTATGTATTTGTGCTATTCCATTGTGTAAACGCATGTTTTCATTGGAGAGAATATCATGATCTTCTGGTTCCTCTTGTACCGTCTCCATAGCAGAACCAGGCCGCGCGTGGATCCATGGTTGACCGTTGGACTACGGAACCCCCTTCACTGTACCCGGAATAGGTTCAACCCCCCCTGTGGACCTTAGGTTTATAAGGGAAGTGTTGCGGAGTTCGCAGGGTGGTTTTTACGAGGTTTCTTCCTAGTTTTCCAGCATACACCAGTAATGCAAATTAGTAAGTCGTCATATACAATGTAGGTGAAATACTCTAGAGTACGATGTTTAACACCAATCAAACAAACAAACAAACCATAACAGAACCCATGCTTAGATCCAGGTAGCATTTTACTCTGAAAACACTTATCAAGTACAATGGACCAGAAACTGAACCCACGCACAAAGCACTACTCAGACCGTATCATCCTAAAATCATCAGGTCGGATTAAACATCTGAACCCTTCCAAATATATGCAATAGTAACATAGAATACGAGAAACTAGCAACAAGGAAGCCATGTTGATATGGATAATATATTTCGGCTTTATTATGCCATCATCAGTTAAACATATACAAAGATTTCTAAGCAACAGTCTAAGACTAAGTAACTCTCATGCAAAGATGCATACAGATCAGATTAAAACTGATACAGCCTTAGTATTTGTTACTTGTGTCACCCCCTCAACAACAACAACAACATATCAGTAAAAGACTGGTCCACAAATTGTATATATTTTGCTAATGAACTATTTCCAAGTCGTTCCATATAATTTTCTCTGTGTTGTATAGCTCTTTGCACTTTTACTTTATCTCAAATTGTCGTGTTATAAATTGTTAAGTGATCATGGATAAGTGATCAGATTTGGTCTCGGAACTCAATTACTGACTACAAATTCATCATATTTGTCAACAACATGTTCTAGAGATTAGTAATATAATTGTTCTGCCATGCGGGCGGTATTTCATGCTCATCCTTTTGTGGACAAACAACCTCTCTGACTGCTATTGTCTTTTTCTTCAGATGGACCTTTCAGATTGGGGTGGGTTTTTTTTGTGTCTAAAATTCAGTTATCCAATTTTGTTATGTAGACATTTATAGTATATATATATATTTTTGTATAAATGTAGAGAAAGAAAATTTTGCTTGGCTCCACCGGATTGAAACTCGGGTCTCTGGATATATATATATATTATATATTCATATTCTGTTGACATTTTGCAGGTGTTCTTTTTGCAGTCTAAAAAAAAAAGAATAAATACGTATAATAATAATGAAATGGCATACACACATATATAAATAAATATTAGTCTTATTTTATAAATGGTATTATTAGATTACTAGCATTCCAGCAAATCACACATTTACAGGAGAGGTTGGATTATCTCCCTTCTGTTGTTCTCAAAATAGTGTGTGAAACTGTACTTTGGGAGAGACAGCCTCTCTTAAAGACGCTCAAACCACTCACTAAAATCACGAAAAACTCTTTAAGCTTTGATAGATGACAAAAAAGCAGCCCAGGCTCGATCGATCATGTCATGTGACACTGGCCGTTTGATCGCGTGCTCCAGGCTTGTAATTTACAGGTAATATCACCGTGGAAACCCGATAGCCTCAATAACGGAGGCGATTTAGAGAAGATGAAAAACTGGAGGGCAGTGGCTAGCTTTGATTGATTCTCTGATGAGCTAATTGTGCTGACACTGTCTCCGATACTGTGTCTCTGCAGAGTGGGGAATTGTTGTGTTGCTGGAAAGACTGGATGGAGAGCAGGGTGTGGTGCTAAGAAATGATAGATTTGTTAGTAATATAAGACTGTGATTACCCATTCTCTTGTCTCTCTCTCTGTGTGAATCAACTGAAGAGGCTTACCAACAACCATACTCTTCTGTGCGTAGCTTGAATAAAGACATTTCCTATCTACACAGGAATTCTCACGAAATCTGATCAGAAAAACATAGCTCATTGCGAAACCATTCATGACAAAAATGATCACATCTTCCTCAAATATCCGCTCTTTATTCTTATCTAACTTGCATGTAGTCCATGCCTTATAATTTAGCCTTGTGATTTCTATGGTAATAACAGCATATCATCAGATCTTTGTCACCTGGACAGGTTTGTTGTACGAGTTTTTAAACAGTAGGATTTAGAAGTTGAATTTTGTAAAACTAAAGATACTGTTTAGTATCATTTCGTATAGCTTTGGTACTGCCACAGTAATCTATTTGAATGTACACAATATTGGACCATTAATCATAGCTAATTTTTTCTCATTAACTAATTTTGTCTTATTAATTTGGAATACGGTCCCATATCAGAGCACAGCTAATGTGGCAATGCCTCTTCTTTGTGGTCAACATCTAGTTTAGCAATTTGACCGAAAACTTTGTTTAATGTTTTAGTATGACTTGTTGAATTGTTTATGTTTTGATGTTTGTAAATTAATCTTTTTGGGCTCCAGTTTAAATTAGTACCATTTGTTATGTGTCAAATCTTATACTAGTTCATTGGAGTTTGTCACTTTTTTCTTACAAAGTGTCAACACGCTAGTTTTTACTTCATTTTTACCACTTCATTTTTACCACTTCTTTTTTATTTTTATTTTTCAGGCACTTGTTAGTCTTCAACATGGCTTCAGGCAGTGCAGTGTTTTTGTTACACATGATGCCTCTCTGTTTTTTGGCATATAAAACATGTTCTAGTTTAATTCAAATACCGGAACCACTTTATGGTTTTGATGTTTGTATAAAAATCACAGCTGATGTATTTTATAATTGACATGTGTCTTTAACCGCTAACATGTTGACATTTAGCTGCATAATAAAATGCATAATGCATATTCTAGTGACATTACAAGATATATTCAAAGTTTCTGTATGTCATTATGACATACTAAACTACAAGTCTACAATACTCCTTGTTGTGAACTTATATGTAGATGTAATTGCTTACCGGCTAGTTAGAGTAAAAGGCTTACGAAGTCAAACAGCATTTGGATAAGAAAATATAGAACATTGGCTTTCTAACCCACCAAACAGATATTTTGTACAATATTTTGTCGATTTTAAATAACTTGTCAAAGGGGACAATATATATTTATTTTTCTAACATTTCTCTGAGCGCAGACATCTTGCCGATTTCCCTTTGAAGAAACCGCCAGAGCTTCACCGAGTTGGTTCGGTGGTTTCCGCGTGTGACGTGAATTTGGCCGATAGTTTACAAGCTGCACATTTTAGACATGCTGGAGTGAGAGGTACACAAGACGTAATGAGCGATTTTCTCGAATTTTAAAGATCATTTTGTAACAGTCTTGCATGGAAAATGGAACTGACTCTGGGCCCTGCCTTTGGATGTACAAATTTCACATCTTACCCAGATCAGAAACAGACAGAGGGTGATTTCGAATCAGAGATTTTAAACAATGAGTTATAAAATGTGAAACGAAAACAACTTCCCATCAGCAATTCAAGGCTTTATTCTGAACACTTCCTTTCTGGATGTTTTGATACCAGCAAATTTCTACATTTTGGCATAAATCTGATTGATAAGCGTCCAAAATTAAAACGTGATGCAGCTGTAGACTGCAGTATTATTTTTTTACATTTGACAACTAAATTTAATTTTTCCTTTAATTGTTTCTCTCCCATTGGTACACAATAATAATTTTTGCTTGAATTTTTGGGCCTATTTAAATTTTTCCCAACCTTGATCAAATCAAAAAATAGGTTTCCTTGTGTCTAACTAGCTCTAAACTATTGTTATTGAATAACACAAAAGCACTTGTTATGACTTATATATCGGCTATTACACAGTGAGTTTGGGCGTACATTCAAGCAATCTATGATGGCTTCTTTTCTAGTTATATTTGCCCTTGACCAAAAGCTCAATCGAGCAGTGACTATGACCAGCTGACAACGACACCAGTCAATCCTGATCAAGCTCCCGTTTTCGACGTTCGACGGAATGTCACCAGCTGCATCAGTGTTTAGTAGGAATGTTTATCCCGTATCTTTTCCGAGGGGATTCCCATATTATATACTTTTGTGCCTCCTGGGAGAAAAAGCTACAAGCCTAATTCATGTCACAGTACTTGCCACAACAAGGTGGCGAACAAGAATATGGTGACTTGTGCTAAAATTATTTACCATTCCATTTCTAACTCGTCGTAAAAACAATCTCAAAATTATTCACACTGCGGAATCTGAAAGTTGGTATCTGATTCTTTTTATTGAGATACAGTGTAAACTTTGTGAGCCTATCGCTTTAAGTTCAATACTTAATGGGTCAATAATAACTCTTGATTGTCTCCCTTTCAAACATGCTTCTATCATTAAATGGTTTAGTAATTTGTGGTACAAGAACAAATTGTATGCCAGTAGCATTTGACATGTGTACCCTTTTTTTTTTTATGACATGATGTTTTTTGTGACTACTCTCTTTGTCAACCCTCTGGCGAAGATCATGATGCGTTTACGGTCATGCTGTCATGCCCAACAGTTCTTGCCATTCCAATGTGGCGTAAAGCACCAATCGATCAATCTTGTCATTCCAATGGAGCTAACTCTTGGAATAACTGGACATGATCATTGGCATACACCTCCATCATAGGAGCAAAATGCCTCTCTACCCTCCAGCATGGCGTTAAACAGCTATCAATCAATCAACCAATCTATATGTATTTTGCGTCAGTCCTCTTATTTGCAATAGTATTGGCATACCCATAAAGAAAAGCTTTAAGAATTGTTGTGAAAACAAGCACACAAAGAAGAATTAAGGAAAACTTTGAATACCAAAAACTTATGTTGACCTAAGTTGAATAAAAAATAAGTTTTTTTGTTATCAATGCCTGGTGGGTGGAGAGAATATAGGGGTGGTCTTAGAGTTTTTGTCCCTTTTTGTGAAGTAAATGTGGCCTTTAATTGCCAATAAAAGGTTTGAAATAAAACATATTCAAAGAACGTCATTCTATGTTTTATTCCTTTTTCTAAAAACATGTACCAGAGAGTTTTGTCTATGGCAAACTCTATACAAACATTTTACATAAAAGCTAATATTCATTTTTAACTTTTTTCAATTTTATTCCACATGTTGATCATTGGTGACACAGTTTAAATGTGATACTGATATGAAATGAGGCGGTGTGTTAAGGTGAAGGGGGTGGGGCTTCGTCATGGCAACAAGTGTAATCTCAGATAATCTGTTAAGGATATCTTAATATGTTTAACTGGGGCGCTTGTGTTTACATTCAAACAGATAAAATGATACAGAATCCAGCTGTAGATTTCCACTAGACCACATTTAATAGGGCTGGTTTACATTAGCAAGGCTGTTGTTGTTGTTAAATTACACTAGGTCCATTTGTCACTAAGGAGAGATACTTATCCAAAGTTAATTTGTCCAAATAATCCATTCTGTGACAAAAAATATTTGAAGAAAATAGTCTGACATCTGCTCCTGTTTAGAAGGAGGCATGTGCTCCTTAATTGTGGTACAACAAATGTTTCATAGATTTCAAGTACAAAATAAGTGGTCAAACTTTCAATTTGGTGGGCAAGTGTTAAAAACAGTTAAAAGACGGGTATCAAGCCAATCATTAGTTATACGCCTACATTAACTGGTTTCACTTTCAATGAGACTCTTGTATTGTTTCAGTTTGAATACCAATATGACACAAAATTTACTGGTCTCTTATGATGGTTTAAAACAGAGCTGTAGTACGAGCCTGAGCACAGTCATGTGTAAAAATGTGTTTGTATTGCAATGTAATTGAAAAACTCTGCCCAGACAAATAGGCTCAAATTAATAGAAATTCCAAACTTTCGCTCAGTGACAACACCAGATTCTGTGACTTTATCTGGTGAGAGCAAGGTTTAGACTCCCTCCAAGTTGAACTGCAGGACTTTGAGAACTACCACAGAGTAAATAGTTTTTGATGGGAGAATAATTAAAGAGAGGGATAGCTGAGAAATGGGCTGTGTGAGTTCACCTCAAATATTGTGATAATATTGTGTGGAGAGAGCTGAGAGGTTGACCTAGGGTCGCCATGAGGTGTCTGATTTCAAATCTTAACTCTGAGCGAAGTATAAACGGGATATGCTGATTTGAAACCAGCCCAGGCTTGTGATATTCTAACCACTTAATACTCTGAAGGGATAGAGTCCAAGGGCCATGAAATGCGCATGAAGAGTTAAGGGGAGGGTCTGGTGCTGATGTTGTTACAGATTGAGATAGCTGGTGCTATCCAGGTCAGTAAAGTCTCTAATCTGAGAAGTCATAGTACAACCACTAGCCACCCCCTGTACCTATTTGCTGGATATCTTGACCATGGTCACACCTTTAGAGAATCAATCTCCCACCTGTATGTATTACTGACTTGTTCCTGAACAAGTATCCTCTCAGACTACCTCTTGCTTCCTCCCACTGGGTCGACCAGTACCCCACGTGTTCCTATTGCCATAATCACACCATTATTGGCTAACCTCACTGGATTCCAGCTAATTTCTCTTAGAAGTCGAAACTACATTGTTTCCAGATGTATATGTATTTACCAGGTAAGTTCAACCCATAATTTTCTTACTCTACTTATCCTGTGTTTTCTAAAGGGGCAATAAATTATCTCTGTGGGTGGGGTAGTTAAACTCTACATGTATTGTATGTAGATATTAACCTCGTGTTTTATTCTGGCTTCATATACACTCTGTTGTTGGTCCATTGTTATAGGTGACTTACAGTGGGCTAATCTACCTTCCTTTATTATAATCACAAAAGTTCCCTTCCACAATGTATATTTGAATATTTTGATAACTCCTATTGAATGCAATAGGGGCTAATTGGGCTTATAAACATTTTTTTTTTTACGGAAATACAATGCATTTTTCTAGAAGAAGTGAGATTTTGAAAGCCAACTTTTGGCTATTAGGATTTGAAAGTTTATATCCTTTTTGGTTCCAGAATTCATTATCTTTTTAGGATATTGTTAGACAGAATTTTTTAATTATAACCAACTCATTGCAATGCAGGTTCTAAAATACTTTTCAAGCAAAATAATTGATATTAAATGATATTTAACAAATTGATCAAAGATTTCCTGATATACACGGTTATATAACTATAAAAAATACGTGGTAACCAGTTAGATCGTCAAAGAGCTGACTCGTCAAATCCATGTGGTCAAACACTGTAGGTCAAGTCGTCAAATTGTATAGACCAGGTCGTCAAATAGTGAACGACTAGGACAAAATCGATGTAATCTATATTAAATAAGTTGTTGCCCAAAGGGGAATTTACAGACACTTCAATTTAATTCTATGTGAGGTATGATGTTTTTACTTCTCTCACAATCCTATATGTTAATACTATCTTGAGCATGTAATCTCTCGTTCCCTTATATCCAACGTGCAGTCAGTTATTAATACTGTAATTTATTAAAAATCAACTTGCAAATTCTTCCTCTGATGATTAACCAATGAACTCAAATTAAAATTTGATATATTTAAAGTTTTATTTAAAACACAAGAAGTTTGGTTGGCCTTTTTAGATACAAACTATTATCCTATAATATATCAGTCAGTGCTGTACAAAATAAAACATTTTCTGGTAATCAGAATAAAATATCTAGATATTAAAACCAGAAGACAAGAATATAAAGAAACAATAATCACTCTTTGGTGGTGAGCAAGGTCATTGTATAAAGTGATCTACACGTATTATAGAAAACTAATAGTATCGGCGCTTGGTGTGACAGTGTCCAATTAAAATAAGCTACAAACGACACATTTCGTAATCTTTTTCCGCACACTTTTAGACTTTTCGTATGCTAATTCCATTATATTCATGGTAAACACACCAAACTAATCCATGAACCTTTTATATTGTGTATTTGACGAGTTGGTTATCATATTTGACAACTTGACTTTTGGGGTTTGGCGAGTCGGCTCTTTGACGACTTGACTGTAATTCAAGTATTTGAAAGTCGTCAAAGAGCCTTCAAAGAGTAGTATTTTGCAAATGTGGCGATATACTTTATTTGTTTTTGGTACCGGTATGAGGATAATACTCCTCAAATAAATATCCACATGTAAGAAATAGCACTTGTCACCTCATTTTATTTTGTGACCATTATATACATTGTACACACTTTGTGTTATTTCTCTTTATAGATAAGGAACAGTAACTCATTTTGTTAGATCTTCCTTATGGATCTATTTTACCTTTTGTTTCCTATTTGGCATCTTTGAATGCAATGGTTAGATTATATCAAAACTAAATTAAGTACAATAGAAAAGCTCTACAAAATCCAACATGTGCTTTGGAATTATTCACTTTAGGATGAGAAATTGTTGTTATATTTTCAGTGTTGAAAAATACTAACAGATTTCGTGACAAAATGAGGTACTGTACATAAACTAATTTCATGTTTATGTACCATATATATTTTTTTTAAGTTCTATAATGAATGAAACAAATTTCTACAAGTCTTTGTATCATTGATTTTTTTTAATAATGGATAGCAGATTGAATCTCTGAATGAACTACTAATCTATGATACTTTGGTCATGAACTTGTTGGGTTTTGTGACCTTTACAGGACTATTAGATTGCCATTTTCCCAAATGGTGTGTTTTCCCAATCTAGAATCCCTTGGGGCTCTCTAAAAATGCTGGCTATTATATATACTGGTGTTCAGTGCCTAAGAATAAGGAATGACATCAGCACATTGATAATACAATAGCTTTATGATGTAGTTTTCTTGTCCTATCTTATCTCTGTTTACGTAAGGTAGCTGGAGAACCCAATAAAACATCTAATCTTGGTTCCTTGACACTGAAACTAACCCATTGTGGTTTGAGAAATGGGTCTTTGGCATTCCATGCCCCTGTGGTACAACACAGTTTGGTAAGCTACTGGAGTCACTTGTGACTTAACTGATAACAAACTACTACTTCCACTGTTTCAAATCTGACATAGCTTGTAGTGTGTGTTTTATTGCTGGTAGCAAGGGCTGGCTCTTGTCATTGAGGTATTTCTGCGGTTTCATGTAATGTTGTTTATCAATTTGCTCTTCTATTCTTGTGTTGAACTCTACTACAATTAATATTTTTTCTTCACATTGCCGAGCTGTAAGAATATACCTATATCTACAGTTTTGTATCACTAAGAGTCTCCTGACAGAAAGTAAAAATTCTTACAATATCTACAATGGATTTAAATGCAGTTACCATATTTTTTAAAGCAATAATATGAAAATCAAAGGTATATTTTGAATTGGTCTTTTCTTTTTCACCTTTTGTTTAATAGTAGTAATATTTCTATAATTTGTGTTGCTCTACACAGGACCTTGACTGATTACCCAGAATAAGTTTGAATCCCTCTGTGAACCTTATGGGACGTTTTCTTGTGGCTGCGGAGATCGCTATGTGGTTTTTATGAGATTTCTTCGCGTTTTTCCATCATACACCGGAAAGTCGTCATATAATTGAAATTTTCTAGAGAACGACATCAAACTCCAATCAAATAAATAAATATAATTTATGTTTTTATAAAACTCTATCTCTATAAATGTCCCAGTTATTACAATATTTAAAAATTTTATTTATAGCAGTACTTTTGTATATATATACTATGAGTATATATGGCTTAAAAGGTATGTTAAACATAGCAAATGCCCTCAAATCCCTTCCGTGATACTTCCACATTTTGATCACACTTTCTGCTTTTTTTTTCTTTTTTTTTGTATCTATTTCAATATTTCTTTGCTGAATGTGGCATTAAACACAAATCAATCTATCGATTCTATATTTTTTTGACTTCATAAAAAAGTGTGAATGCTGTATTAATATCAATAAGAGGTTTCTATATTAAGGTTTGTCACTTTTTTTCTTTGTGACTTTCATTGATGTCCTGTGGCCATGCCCAAACTTTCTCATTTTAAATCAAATTGTCTATTTTTGTTGTTTAATGTGGAATGTTTTTTTTTTTTTTTATTCAATAATAGCTACTTTGATATTTGATTATTATCTCCGAGGAGTTTCTATATTAATGGTCTGACTTTTGAAAGGTTGACTTTCATCGATGCCTGGTACAACTTCTTCGGAAATCCCCCAAGCTGTACTCCCACCATATGTAAAATGATTTATTTCTTGTATAATATTCCTAAAGGTTCAGTTTTCTGTGCTGAGACTGACTTTCTCCGTGATGATTCCAATGCCTGGGGAAACCTTACATTTTTTCTAATGCCACTCCCTGCTCTGGATTCACCCAGGGTATATTCAGCCCTGTGTATTTATGCTGTACTGGATTCCCTGCCCTATTCCCTTTGAAAAAGACTGACCAGAACAGACATCAAAGGCTTATAAAATGCCACTAAATAGTGTTACTGAGACTCTTCAAATCCCAGATCTTCAGTTGGATAAACAAATTGCCATGGATTCATCTGTTTTATTTCCTGGTCCAGTCTCTCACACTTAACCTTAACATTCAGATGCTCTTTCGGCACATTCTCCACCCCTCCTTATTATGCAGACAAGTCTTATGATAAAGAAAACCAGGCATCATTATTTCAACTTAAGGCCTCCACATAGTTGATTTCTGTTTTAAGTCAGTTGACTTATTTTTTACAAATGAAGTTTTGACCTATTTTATGATAAGCATTAAAACCAGAAGCCATTGTCTTTTTTTTGTTTTTTTATTTTCCAGAAATTTTTTTGGGGGGTTTCCAATATAAAATAATTGAATGAAACATCTTATTTAAGTTCAAGGCTCTTTGCAATATACTTTCTAAAATTTGTAAAGATCAATTGTAATTCCAGGTTAACTCAGTTAATTGCAGGGATTTCAAATTTGCCATAAAATCAGAGTCTATTAAATCCAAAATTTATTTATTCAGTTTTACATGTTTTAGCATCCTTTTCTCCTAGCTGTTTTTGTCTATCACGTCTCAACACTTAACTGCAATTTATTATAACTTGGTAGTAACATTTGATGAGTGCATGTGGTTTTTCTCTAGTTTTACCCCTTCCTATTAACCTTCTCTATGCTCCAGCGTATTCCCACCTCCATGTAAACTTCTGTTAACCTCTCTACTTTATGATAAAAGTCACATCATAACTTCACCATTACAGTACACCAGGCCTATTTCTACCAGTTGCTGGGTCTGATGCCTGCTGCAGACATGTGACTCTAAGACAAATGATACACCGCCCAGACTATTGTCATTCTATATCTGTGGGAAGACTCTGAATTTTCTTCCAAAATGTTCACTTTTTACAGAAGCAGATTGTCTTAGTGTCAACAGATGGAAATGGAGGATTACGCCTATAAAGCATCTGTATCACTTAAACTGGTGTTAGCAGACAGGTTTTCATAGATCTCTCTATACCAAGCCGTCTCAACTTTGACTCAAATACACATACAGTGTACATGTACCAAGTTAAATTTGTCTGAATTTTTTTTTTTTGATGATAAACATGAATTCAATTATTCTCTCCATGGAAAACAGAGATTTTGTTTGTGTGTAGTCGATTCCCATTGTATTGCATATTTCAAAATCGATACTTTTGGAATATATCGCAGGACGTTTCTGCCAAAAAACATCTCTGCAAAATCAAACAAAGATCTCTTCAAATACTAAGTGCAGACAGTAACAGTAAATCAAATCTATCTGGAAAAATGAGGGTTGGAGCTTCCATCCAAATGAAAATACACAAGATGGTTGTTTCTCTGGAAGGCAACCAAGTTAGATGTATGTAGATTTATCTTTATTTGGATTTGGGCAAATTGATTTTGTTGTAGATAATTCAGTATGGACAGTGTTCTACCCCAGGCAATCCTGGCTGGACAAACAAACATGGCTCCCAAACTACACCTGCTGTCTTACAGGCATTATACAAAACTTATCGTAAGGTAGTAGTGATAATAAACGATTATAAATTTCTTTGCTTTGTTTGGAGTCCATGTACTAATTACTAATATCAATGACAGTAAAACAGGAAAATACTATCAGATTTCCAAGTGCTGATACCTTTGGCTGGCTGATATCTGACCTAAAGGCTTAAGTCCTGATCCACCTTCCCTTGTGATACAGTAAACAATAACCCTATCTTATTGTATAGAACTACATCTGTTTCATATTTTCCTATAAAATACATATGTGGATTATTTATTTTCCTGACTTTTTGCGCTGAGAAGAGGACATGCATAGAGATCGGATCGAGATTCTTTCCCTTCTTTTGGTCTAATGGAATCCGTAGTTTTTTGATGCCAAAGAGGCCCTAGAACAGCAAAACTGCATTAGTGGGGAGGGTTCTAGTGGTCTCATTTAGTTAACGACTCATTACACCTGTTAGTGGTTATGTTATTGAAGATACACAGTCGCCTCTGGCCCGAGGCAAAAAGAATCTCCACTTGTAACAAAACTAGTTTCTGATCCCAACTGGGTTAGATCAGTTCGAAGGAAATTGCGTTTTTGTAACATCACATATTCTGCCTTTTTTTCTGTTGCTCATTTTATTCCCACTATTCATTTGGGGAGTTATTTGGTTTGTTCTGGTGTACGGAAGACATGGCAGAAGCAGGCTGTTTAACATTGTTTAGAGAGACGCCTTGTGATGAATACAGCAGATTTTCCACTCTGATTTGTCTCCGGTCTGCAGAGGCTGTTAAAACAAACCAGTCATTCTCCTATTACGTATCCGTCGGCGTTTGTTTCCAGATAAAAGTGATACAAAGAGCTGAATACAAAACGCATTGATAAAGCCCACCTGGTCATCCTGTGCAACACTTACCTGCAGTCAGTCATTAGGCAGAGTTTCTTCATTATAGCTAATTCTTTCAAGTTAAGAAATATTGCAATGGTAAATACCCATTCATCAAACCTCACATATGAACATGTCGGACCAATAATGATGAAAGCCAAATCAATCAGCCAAAGTCTTGATTTGATACAAAATAAACTTGCTAATTGGTAACTGGTGTGGTTGGCGGGAGCGTCTTGTGCTCTGGTGCTCTCTCAGCTAAGGGCATCGGGAAGACGATTTGTTGTGGTGTTCTGTTTTCGTCCTGTGATTTTTCTTGTATTGTGTGTTGTCTGTGTTATTGCGGGTGGTTTCCTTTACTGATACGTCGTAATATGAGTGAAATAATCTTGAGTACAACTAAAAATCCCAATCAAACAATCATAATAAGTTAAAAACATGTCCTGGGTCATTCTTCAGAAAAGTGTAGTTTTCAATTGTAATTTCTAGTTTTTTACATTATTTTAAGGACAACAGTGTGAAAAGTCAAATTTGCTTGTCTAGACTTTTCAAAGGTAAAGGTTTATTTGCTTTCCATTTTATTTAGTTAAAGATCTGGTTGAATATGGAAACTGTCTGCTTGAAGCAATTTTTTTGTGCAACCAATATTAATAAATATCATTTACTATCAAGATAATTGAGATGGTGTATTTGTAAACAGATTTTTGCTTCTGAATTATTGCTGTAGTTAGGTTGCAGTGACTGCTCATGTCAATACCATGACACTCTCAAACAACCAAACTGGAATCTGGAGGTATTTACTAACTTGGGTGTTCAGTGTAAACCGATGACAGGGCGTGGCTTCTGGTTCAATCAATAGCCAGTATTATGTTATATAGCAAAGTCTCTACTTCTTGGCAACAACTTGGCTATCGTGGCATTATTTTCCCAGTAGACGCTTGATTTGGAATTTACAAATAAACAACATGCATGTTATATAGGCAGATACACTAATATACTAACTACCTAATAAGA
>JAVFBZ010043674.1:35314-46709 GCA_032466195.1 Katharina tunicata
CAAGACACAAGACTTAAATCTTTATTCTGCGGCTGCAAATCATAATTGAAGATACAATTGTTTGTTCTTAAATTGGGGTTATATGAGTAACATTCTCAATATTTTTTCTGAAGAATCTCTCAAATAAATGATTTCTATTTGTTAGCTACATCGTCAGGTTTGCAGTCTAAATTTTGGTTAATTTTATGCTTCATGTCCTGGCTTTATTTCGGTAAAGGTAAACTGTTGTGTATTTGTGTAAGCTGACATCTGGCAGTAGTCAAAGTAATTCTAGAATTAATTAAACTTGCATTTAATTAACAGTTCATGTTGGCCGCCTTGGTATTAGTTAGTTGAACAGCTTGTTGTTGGTGTCAGTTAGTTGTAGTCAGATGAAAGGTATCTCTGTCAGCGCTTGAAACTGTTGAAGACGATGAGCTGAATATTTTTGGATTTTTAGAGACAGGATAGGCCTACTTTTGTGTTTTCACAAAACATTTGTTTTAGGCAGAGAGAAAAAGTATACATTTCTTGTATTGTACCGTCTTCTTTTTTAATCCTAAAAATAACATTCATAGCTTCTTAGTTTATTGGATTGATTGGTATTAACGCTGTGTTCAAGGTTATTTCACGTAAATGAGAGCACTGTATTGCAGTTATGAAATTACATGTATGTGAAATCACTTCCATATACTGTAGTTAGCTCTGGTGCAAAGAAGATGTGCCCTCTAGATCATAAATGTAAACCTAAACATCAATGTAAACTTGTTTAATGATATTTACATTTGCATATATTGCACTAGTCATAGGTGTGCACTTTTTAGTACTGTACTCATCTAGCAAAACACTGTTATCCATTGTGCAATCATTAGTTCAGTTTACCCAAAGGTTATATTCATGAATTAAGTTTAATGTTCGCCTCAATTGAAATACATGTATAAGAGGCTTAGTGGTGGTGTGGTTTACCTGTAAACTATGTAGTATACATAGTTCCAGTAATATGGAGGACACTCTACCTTACCTTTTTCATGGTCCAAATACCTCTGAAATTGAGGAAATCACTGCCCAGCCATTTTGAAATCCCACAAGAGTAAAACTACCCCACATGAACGAAGAAAGTATGCTAAAAGTTGGCAGCTGTGTGGGCACTTTCTAAAAATTCTGTTCATAATGATTCCGGGGGTGCGTAAATCTAAAAGAAAAGATGTGATTTTAGGTTTGACATTTAGGATTTTCTTATGTAGGAATGTGATTCAATAACATCAGCGTAAATAATACGTCATTCGCCTTACCGTAACCTTTTAACAAGTTTAGCAAAGGGAGGCTATCCAAACTGCACTCTCCTGCTCTACCGATATTTCTCAGAAATGACATCCATCTGTAGAACGGACATGTAGGAAACCTGTGATAAAGCATATCATTTTCTACTTATAGATATGAATCACTATCTATAAGGATTTCCCATCACATCCTATTTTAGGAATGTTTCTCAAGGATTGGATTTCTTATTCTATAAGGTGTTTATTAATTTATTTTAAAGTATCTATTTCATATAAGTGACAGTATTGGTAGAAGATTTACGAAAACTGGATGTGCTAGCTAGCATGAGGTGACATGTACATGTAAGGAAACTGAGATTTTAATTGAAGCCTTCATCTCCTTACATTTTTATGAGATTTTCAATTACAAGTTTCATATATCTGTTGTTTTTATTGCTATGAGTGGGAATGGTGTTTCCAGTCACAAGTTGTTAAACTTTATGGTTATAAGCCTGGCTATGCATTTAATTGGTTTATCACCAGTCTTAACTGGTTATGTTATGGTATACAGACATGAAGAGCTACAGTGGCTCTAAGGAATCTAAAATGGCTGAGTATTTTGTATTTCCGAAGTCCTCGGGAGAGAACCACACATATCACTCATAGGGTCAATGTGAAATAAGAACTACAAATAGATACAATAACTACAAAAATGGAAAGAAACTTAAGTGTTTTATTAAGTAATGGATTTTGGTGAGAGAATCAGCAGTGGATAAAGAGACCGGCATAAACTTCAGGCAGTTGTTCTGGATTGGGCTTTGATAAGAAAAGAAGCATTTGATAAGGAATTGGTCTTGGGCAAGAATTTCCCATTAGGCATTTCCTTTGTTTAATTCCAATCATTCCTGAAGTCAGTATTCTTGTCTTTGTTATTGTGTAAGTCTGTAACAGATGCTAATCTCTTGTTTAAGACATGAATGGCCCTAAAAGAACTGGAGACCAGCAGTTTTGTAATGGTGTGTGAGATGGTAAATAAAGCAGTGTATCCCTGTGGCCAATAGGGATATGGTTGAAAGTATATTGGAATACACAGCTGGCTATAGACTCATCTGTCTTAGGTTTAAGCTCTGATTAGCATTATATAATCACTGAAATCCTGTTGATGTGTGGATATGGGGTGCCTGTGTTGACACCAACACCTTCCTGTACATCTACATGTAGTTATATTATCAAGACTTATTCTGATTGGGTGAGAGCTTTCTGTGCCCTGGTGCTATCTGAGCTAAGACACACCAGGAAACCAATTTGTTGGTGTGTCCTGTTTTGTTAATGTTATGTAAATGTTTTGGGATGGCATTCCGTCATATAAGTGAAATAACCTTGAGTATCGCACACAAAACACAAACAAATCATGTACCACTAACACCAGTCCCAATTTTATCCAGTGAGGTTAGTTTTATAATAAAATTGTTGGTTTAAGACTGTTGGTTCAATGTGGAAAGTAAAAAAAAAAAAAAACATTTCAATATTTTAGCTTACTTGCTCAGTTTCATAATATTAGCAAAAAGTTGCTTATTGTTTTGTTAATATGAGAATTAGCCAAGTGGCTATGTGGTGAATCAGGCGAAAATAAATAGTGCTTTGAAAATGTTGCCAGTAGTTCATACAGTAATCCGTGATTTTGGATCATTAACATTGAAGTTCAAATAGATAACCAAATTAATATGGGTGATTTAAAGAATAGAAGGGGAAATAATCTGCAAACTTGGTTGAATTGTGGACAGGAACTATTGGTATCCTACATGTAGATGAAGCCTTGATTGAAGCACTCATGAGACGAGTATTAATTTTATAATATTCAAGACCAGCTCACAAAAGATTTACCGATGACGCCTTTAATGGTGAAGTATTAACATCTGCTTTTGTGGAAAGCATGGTGAAATGACTTGTTAAATTAAGTATTGTTCATGAAATGATATTTATTAACATGATGTAATAAGAAACGGAACCTTGTAATGTTTAACAGCATTTACTTATCATAGAGTTGTGATAAGTAAACTGGGGGCAACGTAATATTTTATCAGTGATATAAGTTACATTTCATTGGCATGTGAAAAGAGTTATGCTTGGAGAAGAAATGTTTACGAGAAGTTAAGATGAAACTGTGCTGAAACTGAAGAGATCACATCGCAGTGTGATTTTTTGTCATTATGTGGGTGGTTATCTGTCCACAAGGGTCCACCGGAAGGGGTATTATTGATCTCTGGGTGATTCTAGAGGGTTTGACTGTCCCTTGAAAATATTCCAGAAAATTAATTTGATATAGCGGACATCACTCAGGAAGATGCCTGTGATAAAAGACAGCTAGGGATGTCATGTCAAGAAAGGTTTAAGAAGGATCCCTGATTTCTGTAAATATGTTTCAATAGATACCAACTACATGTATATTGCATCGGTGTAAATTGACACAAAATATCACACATCTATTTATAAGCATAGTTCAAGATGACATAATTTAAACATATACATCTACATGTATGATAAATTTTGATAGTGACTGAAGTAATTAATGTTAGAAATTTAATATCTGCAGAGAAAAGGTAGAAATAAATATTAGAATGGTTCCATACAGGCTAATGTAACTGGTCATGGAGAGAGTAGCATTTGTACATGTGTATATTCCCCCATCTCTAAAGGGTATAGATAATGGCTGTGTCTGGGTAGGGAGGGGGTGATCTTGGTATGTTTAGATAGTGATGGAGGGGGTGGTGGGTATTGGGTGTTATGGGCAGCTAGGTTAGTGTGTAGTCAGACAGCTGTTTCCTGTAGACCACAGATAGTCTGAGAGGCAGGGAGCTATATACTGAATCTCTACAAGTGCTGCTCCCTGGTAACCAGTGTTATCCCTCAGTCTTTGTTCACACTACTGGAGTTATGAAGGAAGAGCTTTGTAAAGGTAGGGAATAAACACTCTACCATTCACCCGCTTCTTAATGGTTACATTACCAACAGATTTTTAAAAGAATTTGACTACATATCGTGTTTTATTTTTTTCCTGTGATATTACCATTATTAATTACCTGGTAATAAACACATCAAAATGTATCTACATTCATTTCTCTAAGGCTGGATGAGTTGTATGTAGGTAGATTAAATTAGTCAATGGCAGTTTTTTTATTCAGCTTAAGTTCAGCTTGTAGGTTTTTGATTTTCAAATTTATAATTCAAGATTTAGTACCTTTGTTACATGTTAAAGTTGCAATACTTGTATTGCTGCAATGATGTATTTTTCAAAATTAGTTTCATTATGTGATAACTTTAACCTGTATGTAAGTCATTAGATATGTACGGATTAAGAGACTGTGTTATATTTTTGTAGTTTTTGGTTTTCTAAACACTTGCTGTTAATTTATCCATTCGTCAGCAGCTACCCTTGGGTTTGAAAAGTATGATATTTAAGTGATTTAACAAATACTAGTGTTTTCACACTTTGATAGTATCATGTGGGAATGTTTTGATGTTTTGGTGTTAGTGCGGCCACCATGTGTCATGTGGCTGTGTTTTGCATTTACACATCGTGTCTGTGCTGCATTCAGGTGTGCCTGCCACTCAGATTCTCCCAGGATTTTCGGCAGATCTATCTGACATGACAGAACACCCATCTCCTCTTCATGCATGTTTGACATCGTTTAGTCACTGGCCACCTAGATTCTCTAATTGTTACCATCCACTGCTCAAAAAACAATCTAGAACATTTCAAGATATGCCCAGAATTTGGCAGGATAGTGACAGACCGTATTTCATCTGATCCTGGTTTAGACGTAAGGATGTTCGATTAACACCTAAATTGTATACCTACTACTATGAAAGTTTTGTTATTGCTACTGGACAATTTAACATTTAGGACATTTTAGTTTAGTTTATATGTTGAAATATGGTCTGTTTGCTCTCATGCTTTGTTTATTATTACATAATAATAAAAATTTGCAATAGGTATGAACACAAAATTCCTCTTTGACAGTTGAATTCTTGTCTTGAGTCGAACTTATGAAGTGTTTAGTGTGGTTATGTAAAAAGGCAATGCAGGGAGATAAAGAGATAGAGATTCTTTGCTTGGGTAGAAATGTGCTGAAACATGTGTTCACCAGTTAGCTCATCTTGCCACCATCTCATAAATCAGCATTATTAATTGGCTGTCACAAGACAGGAGCCCTGCTATGATTTAGCTCCCTTTGTCGGCAGAATCCATCACTTCCACCATTACCAGGGAGCCCAACAGCGCCTCTGGAAAAATCTGATTTTTTTGTTAACATGTGGTGAATTAAACTTATGAGTGTTATCAGAGAAATTACCCTCCTTTAGTGATAGTTTTTTTTTTACTGAGTGACTACCAATTTGTATGTGCTGTGTAAATTCATAAAAAATAAGAGTTCATTGGTGGTCTTTTCATACTAGATTCTTATAAAACAAGTATGAAATTTCTTACTTCTTTTTTTAAAGCAACCCTCTGACCAAGGGCAGAATGTATGTTTTCAGATTATATTCATGTTTCATACATAGCACTGGAGGAACATTACCTTTCCAACAGCGAAAAGCACTTGAGTGACTTCACATTTTTGGTTGTTATTTTTAGTCAGCATCTACTCTTGGAATATGTGGCCTCTTATAAGTGAAATACCATTGAGCACGGCGTTAAACAACAAACACCAAACACCAATAAATTTTTAAAGCGTCTTTGCTCTCAATGGGCAATAAACCTACAGTTACTTCTTCTGGCTGAGCTAAATGAAACCGAGCTAAATGAAACGGTTTATGTTTTTGGGAGATAGCACAGTTTCACTTACAGATAGGTTTTCTAAGCCTAAGAAGGCTCAATTGAGACTGTTGTAACACTAACATGTAGGTAGAAAGCTGTCGTGTTAGTGTATTACTGTCATTGACCATCTTTAAGTAATATTTAACTCCTCAAACTATTTTTTTTTTGTCATCATTTGGGTTAAAATCAAACACAATGGTATCTGGCAAGAATTTCAGAAGACGATTTCTTGAGATATCTTCTTGAAGCTTGTAATTGAGGACATGCTGCAGAGTTAGTAATCGGACACTGAGCTAGTAATTCTCCCTAATTCACACCAGAGGGCTGTTGGTTATAATGTTTCCTTGTGGATTCTTCCATTTAGTAACTTGTTGATAAACTTGTGTTCTAATACCCATGTCAGTTTTATGTTACACTGTGCTTCGTTACTAACTGATTCTTCAGGCGATGTAAAGGGGCATTCTAGTGAAAGTTTGGTATCAATGTACATTAATATGCATGGCATATTTCAAGTTGTCATTATATAGAACAATTGTAGTTCCACTGCAAGAAGAGGGAGGGAGCGTTTTGTGCCCATGTGCTCTGAGCGAATGGGTACACAGAGATGAAATGGTTTCGTCATTTTTGCACTATTTTATTGATTATTAATTATTTTTTGTGGGCGACCATGGTCTTCAACCTTTTCTATTTCTCCATTGCCAGTTCTATGGAGGATGGTTCCACTGACCTATTTAATTAGGATGTCACTCTAATCAAACAATTGATTTTCTCTTCTAACTTTTAATCATGATTTGGGGTATTTATCTCTTGCAATTAATGTACCTTAATACTTATTGATAGAAATAATATGGATAAGTGTTTAACCTTGACATATTTTTATAGTTAAACCAATAATGACTAGTTAATTTGGCACCATCAATAAGGTACATGCACACATGGAATGAAAACTTGTCCCAGATGACCTTCAATCTTTTCATGATATTAATTGAGAATGAATATGATTAGAATAGAGTTATGTTGTAACTAAAATACTGTAAGCCCATGCAGCAAGTTCAATCCAATCATTGAATGTTGCCATGAATTTTGTCCATATCAAACATAAAGGTATACTGCATTTATAAGACAATAAAATATGTACAGACGATGTTATAGTCGTCTGCATTCGCAGTTACACTGTTAGTGTGCTCATATTAATAAGGCTTGACAGTGGCGACCTTGAAATCTTAAATGTGGTTAGCACTACTTTTAGTTCACTTTTTCCAATAATGAAAAGCTTAAAACTGAATCATGTGCATATGTTTCTGTCCAATGCTCCCCATTGTTGGGGAATAGAGGCCCCCCCCAGCAACCCACCCACCTTAGGTATATATTAGGGGAGTTTTCCTGGGGCTGTGGAGTTTGTGGGGTTGTTTTTACAAAGTTTCTTCTCGGTTTCCCACCATGCATCGGCAATGCAAAGTCATCATATAGGTGAAATAATCTTGAGTACGACATTAAACGCCAATCAGATAAATAAATAAACACCATTGTTGAGCAAAAATTGGATTCTCAAAATCAAAGTGGTATGTATGAATTACATATTCAGGCATATTTGTTAACATTTTTTAATGTCTTCAATACTGGGTGTTTTATAAGTTTATATGGGCATGAGAGTTAGTCTTGTTTATTTGACCTTAGCTTTTGTAAGAACTATCTTGGTTTTCCAGAACCTCAATGCACTTCACACAGACACATTCTTCCATGGACAGTAAATCAAACTTTTAGTAAGCCTATTATCTTCAACTTTTCACTCCCCTTTATCACTTGAGTCTAGTTTCATGGCTTGTCAGACATATTTCATCTGATATACTGGACAGCTCGCCTATACATTTGCTGGGAATCATCTACTCATTCTCTCCATTCCCCATCATTATATCAGTCTCTCTCCATTCATAGCTGATGTGTGTGCAACTAGATTCTTTTAATTCCAGGATGAATACCTGTGTGTGTAACCGATGTAGGGCGTTAAGTCAGGTACATGTAGAAAACAATTCTACACATCTGATTCTGAAAGATATTTAGATCTTTATCTCAAAACAAAATAGATAATAATGAGGCCGCTTATGAGAAATTGTATAATAGTAAATTATTTTTGAAAAATTATGAGAACAAATCGTTATATTAAGAGGGGGGCTACTTATGTTTATGAAACTTACATCTGATTGCATTAGTTTTTGAGTTTATTCAGAGACTTCCTTCTAAAAGTCCCTGTGGACCTTAGTTATATAAAGGAAGTTTTCCAGTGGCTGCGGAGTTCACAGTTTTTTTTTTTTATGAGGTTTCTTCCCGGTTTTCCACCATACACCGGCAACGCAAAGTCGTCGTATAGGGGAAATATGTTTCCAGATTATGTTCATACTGTCATATTAAGGACTGGAAGAATATTATCTTTCCAACAGTGATAACGCTATTAAAAAGTGACTTGACATTTTTGGGTTGTGTTAGACCTGCCGTCTGTTGGAACACACTGTGGTCAATAAGTGAAAATCACTTGAGCACGGCGTTCAACACCAATCAATCAATCTAAAAGTGAGTGGTTGTTCTGTTGCCTTTGTCGACCTCCCAGTAACTGGCTATAATGGGTCCTTATTTGTAGATCGGTGCCCTCTATTATTGTTTATTTTTCTACCATGTAATGCATCAGCTTCTGTTGAGTCTTCTTACACTTATTGGAATGAAATGCCCATCAGTATACAATATAAAAGCCAAGCAATCAACAAGAAGGAGAAACTGCTTTAGTTCTAGTAAGCGGTATAAAGGGATGATGAAGAGCAAAGATTCCAGTTGTTAACTCAAGAACAATTTGACAAAAGTCATGAAATGTAGATGCAAGTACATTGTAAATGATACTCACCATATGCAGCTTTTTGTCTTTAAACGCCAGATTTAAAAGATAGCATTTATGATGATCCTATGAAATTTTTAACCAAGTGATTATATGTGACTTTAACTTGTCTTTAATTTCACCACACGCCCATATCATATTCTGTTAGATGAAGTCACCAAACTGATAGAATCTCTTAAAAATACAGCTCCTAAAAACACATGCCATGGACTGTGTGGACTGATAAGAAATAAGGAACGTAGAAAGATGTGTGTTTTTATGTCAACTTAAATTACAATGGTTTACATTTTTGGTATGGTAAAAAAATAAATATTTCCATTTTTCTTGGATAAATTGGAATAAAACACCCTAT
This sequence comes from Katharina tunicata, assembly GCA_032466195.1. Classification (NCBI taxonomy): domain Eukaryota; kingdom Metazoa; phylum Mollusca; class Polyplacophora; order Chitonida; family Mopaliidae; genus Katharina; species Katharina tunicata. Next base: position 44,605 of record JAVFBZ010043674.1, read on the forward strand.
GGTAAAATATCTCAACTCCATTGAGTGAAACGCCATTGTTGTCCGTTTTATTAATAAAGCAGATATCTATGAAAAATTAAGACCGGGTTTTCTTACATGTGAATTGTGAAACGCTTTATTTATTGGTTTTGATTCCAAATAAAATTTTAAGACTGAACGGGCAATCAGTAGAATGTAAAACATGATTCACACCTTTTCATATTTATCTCAAAGAGCAGAGTTATTGTAACTAACTACCAATATAATGTCATGGTGAGATTGTGGCTTGGCCTAGGGTTGTAAGTCACCAGTATGTGGCTAATCTGACTTCCCTGTCAAGCCATGGGTAGAAATTCTCCTCCAGTAATGATATCAGCCTGTGATAAAATTATTTCCACATGTTAGTGGTGTTAACTGTCTGTATATGCTGATACTCTGAGATTAGTCTGCCATATTAACACTCACAGCTGTCAAGTTTGTTAACATCGCCTTACCTGAAGGCCAAAAATACCTCCCCAAAAGACTTGTTGCTGTTGTTGTTTTTATTTTAATCCATATTACCAATGGGGGTATATTTCTATGGTAACAGAATGTGATTTCACCTCTGACTGTCAATTTCATGTGTCCAGTAATTTAGTGTTGAGAGTACAGGTAAGGTGGTAATATGTGATTATGATTGTACATGTACACCTGTCTGTCAGCTGATTAACTTGGGTATATCAACAACCTTTGCTCACCTGCTGGGTGAGGTTACATGTATAGTAGAAAACGCAACACAGAAACTTCACTATAGAGTATACATCTGTAAGGGCTGCACCGACATCAAACCATCCAGTTCTCATTTTTACCTGTACATTTTAGACTGATACACATACAAAGACTCATTGAAGTATGTTAGTAGGGTTTGATTGACTTATTTACCTCCACTTATTGATTCTTCAGTGTAAGATGTGCGTTTTGTAAGGCCATTTATACACCAAGGAGCAGTCTAGGAAAGCTATATACAGTAATACTTCACACCTGCTGCATTTGGTAAGTAAATACCAGTAAGTGTACCAATAGGCTTGGCATATATTATGTTCATTGACCTGTTGATTGGCTTCAAAGGCACAGTGATGATCACAAAATAAAAGTGATGGGTCCTTTTGAAAGGGCATCGTCATGCAGGGGTTTGCTGGCGAGAGATTTGTATGCTCTTTGTGCCAAGGAGAATCTGGAAGCCAAATTGTTATGGTATCCTTCTCATGTCCAGTGTTGTCATTTTTATTGTCGGAAGCTTTGCAAAAAGTGATTTCCTTCGCCCAGTCGGTAAAGTAGGGCTAAGCAGTACCAAAAATTATGCCAGAAAAGAAACAAGTGTTTTTGGTCATTATTAGTTAAACATGGGGCAAACTTCAGATTTATATCTTTTTGTATTTTAAGAGATGGTTTTCATTTAGTATAGTTTGCAGTAATTTTTTTGGCTTTGATATTTGATGTCTACATTTAACATATTGTTGCACTGTTGGTACGATCCAAACAATCATGGGATCCCCCTAGAACTGCCCAAATGTATCCAGTCAATTAGATCCTGGACATATGAAAATAACACCCATATTAAGGTGCCTATTGTCAGATGACCATGGACCTGTTCCTGTCCTAGTGAATTCTACCATAAATAGTGCTAGATTTGGTGAGTTACCACGTTAGATCTCAATAATGTTCTCTATTTTCTGTCTCCATGAAGGCTGACTGTACAAAAGTGTCAAAAGAAGTATTGATAGGTGGTGTGATTGTGTCTTAAGGCTAGCTGTGTAAAAACTGTTGCCTGTAGTCATCATTAATTATTAACTAATCGTAGGGCTAGGAGCTCATCACTCCTCTTAGGTCAATACAGAAGAACACGGAATCTTAAAGCGTAGCTCATTCTATAGGGCCTCTCAAAAACCAAACAAAGGTTTTCCCACAAAGCTGATAATATTTTCTATGCAAAACAAAGGAGATAAAATATTTGAAAAATATATGATATGATGCAGGTATTTTAAAAAAAAATCATATTTTGTAATGATTCTAATACAATTGAAGTTTTAATAAGCTTTGTCTGTTGAATATTTTTTTTTGGGGGGGGGGGGGGGGGGGGGGGTTTT
>JAVFBZ010043674.1:51854-66067 GCA_032466195.1 Katharina tunicata
CTAGGGATGATTAAATCAGCACATGTTACCTTATACTATAAATTGTGAGTACAGAAATAATCAACAAGAACACCCAAAACCGAAAAACAAAACATGATTCATCTGTTTTATTAAACATCAAAGTACATGTAGGACTTAAAAGTCACATACCCACCCAAACATAAATTATATGGGTTATCACAGAATGACATTTGCAGATATTTTCTCAAAGTTAGTGGCTTTCCCTTAATTTCACCACCAGATTTGGAGGTTAAGTGAAGTTTAAGAATAACCAAAAAATGAAAACTAAAAATTCTGCTAAGATATTTAAATGAGGATGTGTCAATTTGGTGTCACATCTGGGCCAGTGTTAAGGTACCAATGTTACTCCAATTCAACAGTTATTACCCCCTGAACTTAACAAGATTTAAAATGGTAACTTGTCACAAATATGGTAATTCGCGGTGGTTGAATCAAAAGCTGTGTTGATATATACAAGTAAACCTGGCAGGCCCTCTTCATCTTGAATTCCAACACAGGATTTTTCCTGGCTCATACAGGCCTTTACCAATAGGATATATTTAATTTCAACATAACTGTTTTAATTTATGAACTGTTTTAAACTTCAAATTTTTTTTTTAATCGAGGCAATCATAATTTGGTGAAAAACCCTAATTTTGGGTGTGTAAGTGACATGTGCTGTTATCACAACAAACTATTCATGATTCCTTGTGTGAAGAATCTAATTACCTTTCTCGGTTAAATGTTATACACTTTTTTTATAAATTTAATTATAGAGATTTAAAAAATGTCATTAAGCTAGGAACTGAATTAACTATGAATGATGATAGCCGTAATGGCCGAAATAAACCTTCTGAAGTAAGGACTGAATGCAATTCCTACTTGAAACTTATTACATAAAATGTAATTGGCTGTAAAGTATCTCTGAATTCTAAAATAAATGTTTAAATGTTAAACCTATTTTAAAACTTCTTTTATTTTGTGAACATTTAAAGCATATTGTTTTTGTCTGAAAAAAAAAATTAAAATAGTATCATTATAATACATTAAAAAAAAATAAATCTTCTCTAATATATAAACTTTCCTTGCGTATACATTTAGAGATGATATATCGGTTTTAATTAGTCAATATCCCTGTGCCAGTGCTATTACGCTGTACAAAAATATACATGAGAATAAGCACTGGTAGGAATCTTTTCTTAAAACTTGCCCCAGGGAATTAGTTCCTCAATATTGTGAATTGTGTCAATTGTTTTATGATAGAGACTATTTTAACAGCATGTTAATCCAAACACACTAGTAGTATGAAAATGACATAATATTGTTGAAATAAATATGATAAAAATTGGCTTACTCATTCAAGAAAACTCAGTTCATAAAGTGTTTTTTCATATTTTGACAATAACCCAGAATCTGCGTTTTTCTTCTCCTTTGTTGAGTAGGGTTGAATGGGGTTAGGGCTGTAGTTCATGCCATCGATGTATGTATGTATGGTGTCAGATTTTATGTGTACAATCTATACAGATCTTTTCATTGATCAGTACACTTATCTTATTGATCACCTACATCTGGTGTTAAACAGGTCAATAATCAATCAATATTTTGCTATTGTTGAGATAATTTGGCTGTATTTTCCACCGTACTGCACCACAATAAACAAACATTACCTGTTTTACAGCAGTTTTAAAGTCACAAAGGAAGTTAACAGGATTTTGATCTCTATATTTTGGCTCCGTATTTTGCCATCATTCAGGACAAGATCTGCTTTTGTTAGCAAAAAAAAAGAGAACAAAATATTAAGATCAAAATGAGTTTCATACCTCATGGTTGCACTAGTCTTGCACCATTTTGAAATTATTAAGAGAAGTCAAGGATAGCTTGTTGTGCTGTTTCTGTTGGGATTTAGTCATCAAGCAAACATAAACACCTGTTATTGCATGTTTCTCACCTGACCTGATCTCACTAATCCAGTGTATATTTCTACGTATCATTTTCTCCATCTGACCGTTCTCAATAATGAATTTGATGAATTATTCCAGTACATGTAACTACTTATATTAACTGGAATACATATTATTTTGGTCAATTATCTGATGGTCAATAACGCACCTGTACATTATTATATTGGAACAATTAATCAATTCTGTAATATTTTCTAAAGACTAAACCACAGATGGATTCTAATATGGAGAATATTAAAGTGAAGAATAAAATACATCATATTTCATTTCTTGTATTGTATGGGTAATATTTATTTTATTTCATTTACTTATTTTTGGAGTATTACACTATTTTGGATAATAACCTGATTATGCCTTTGATCAATGGAAACAAAAATATATACATATGTACATCCTTACAGGGCATTGTGTTATAGCTATATAAATATTTGTAACCAGGTGACAAGAAAGAGTACTTAGTGAATGATAATAAGAGTTTACACTGCCTCTAAACTACAAATGTTCTCTGGCCTCATACGAGACACGCCCAAGATAATGGTCAATAAAAACTATCATTATAGCTGTAACTTCCCCCTGAAGCTATGTGATTTCTGTGAACAACGATTTTGAGATGTCTGTAAGTTCCTATGTGATTGGAATATCTGCACTTGACATGGTCCCTAATTAACTCTGATGAGAATATCGTGTTCTCCTAACGAATACAAGCAATTAAGGTAGGGTCACATGACTTCTTATAATCACTCATTCTAGCTGCCATTGATCAGCTATGGATCAATTATATGGAAGTCATTTTAGTTCAAGTAGAAGTCATCCAGTAGAATATACTGCTCTTTTTCACCTTGTCACTTTACCCAAATAATATGTATCTGCATTAAGTAAATAAATCTATTACTCGTCATGAAACATCGATTTCATCTTGAATAATTAACAAGTTTACACTTTGACATCTTGTTTTTATGTAAATTAGCTTCTGTCTATAGAGATAATGCATACCTTTATTACAAGGTTGTTTCTGGGACCCATTCTCAGCAGAGTTCATGGCATAGAGCAGATTTTTACTAGCTTCTTTCAAAAATTTCTCTCAGTATATCGTCATTGGATAGGGATTTAGACCAGATTAGCCAAACAACCTTGACTAAAATACCTGGCTTAGCGACTTGTGTAACTTTGAATCCAGCTTGAACCAATCCATCAGTCTCAGTCATTTCAGTCAGCAAACAATGTTAATTTTACGCACCAATTGCATCATCTAACACATAATCAAATAATTATTTTGTACCAGTTTCCACATCACACATTCACACTAAGAGTGGCATTGATTTACTCTGGCCTTGATCAGTATCTGCTATAGTGGCTCTATTACTACATACATTTCATTAGCTTCTTCTCGTCAATAATTAATTCTCAACGAGGCTTGTTATGGGATTACTGTTCCCTTTTTGTACTCTGTGTTTTATTAACGACCAGTCTGCTTTGTCTAAAATCGCAGAACAAAATGCTCCTAAACATGCTCTTATAGAGTTATTTGCCCTTTATTGGGTGGTGTGATTTTGTTGTACGCAGGTTTGATATATCCTCAATGATAGGAGATGGGTATTATAAAAATAAATGTTATGTCGAATATTTCTTTTTTTTTTTATTCCTGCATTTAATAAATTTTCCTCAAGAAGATAACAATAAATATTTTTAAGGAATGTTTTAAAAATATTTTTGTCTTAATATCATAACAGTGTTTTATATTGATTCCTTTCATTCAGATTATATTGACTCCTATCTGAATATTTTTGGATATTAAAGTCTTTATTCATTTTGGTAAATCATTGAAGTATAATGAATGCAAACTGCTTGTAAGTATGTTGTTGATGTGTTTTAGATGCACTGTTTTCATGATATTCTTCCCTTTGAGGTCTATTATAACCCCTAGCCAATCGATATACCTAAAGCCTGTGCTGATAAGTAGAAGTTGATCGTGTAATGATTTTCTATTTTCTAATAAAGACCAGTAGTTGGTGTTTTAACACTCTTTGTAGTGGACTAGGACATGGACACAATATGACCATGAAAACCTGACCATACACCTAGCTAGAGAAAAGATCTCCCATTTATTAAAGGAAAAATCAATGATGATGTATGGCATTGTCGTAGAAATCATTTACTCCTGAAGAAAGCTGGATTCCCTGTTTGATCAGCATGCTTCCATGGCCTGATCAAGCAGACGAATTAAACAATTGTTGTCCTTGCGAGCTCCGGTCCCTCGAGACTTCACGGAAGGAGGTTTGTCGAAAGAATAAGTTGGCGATGAATTGAGGTGGAAGAATAGAAGAAACCTGTGTGTAATTAACGCTACCCTCTCAGGTGTTCCATCTGAAATTCCCCCAGTGCTTGATTTGGTCTAGGAAGGTTATTAAAACATAAAGAGCCATTAAGAGTAGGTGAAAGCTGAAATGAGAAGGCTGGAATCAATACTGGTAAATGATGATGGCAGTTTGACACTCACAGCTTTCCGACAAAGTATTTTCAGTCCGAACAACTCAATAATAGTGCCTTCTGGACGTACATATATACAACAACAACAGTGCAGAGGACTGGCAAAGCTTTTCTCTTTTATAGCCATGATCACTACAAACTGTAGGCCTATCAGTTTCATAGAAAAGGCGCTCTACACGAGATGAACCCCTCTCCTCATGAAAACAAAACAATACAAGAACATCCTGGAAATGTGAAAAGACCTAATCTTGTAGGCCTCCTTTTTATCAAAACGTAGAAAAACAAAGCATATGTTTTCTGAATTTTGTCAACATAAAGACATCTTGTCAAGTGACACTTAACATCAGAATGAAGGTAGAACCCCATTTTTAATGACCTGTCTTTTCTGACTCTACCAGATCTGGATCGCATATGTTGTTCTGTGGATAAGGACCTATAGCCCATGTTACTGTAAATTGATACCTTACAAGATTATTGATTTGTCAGACTTAATACAGCTGCTAGGTTTTGTCAAAATAAGCTTTAGGTTTGGTCTGATGGACAAGCCTTTCAGGGTCACCAATGGTGGACAAATATGTATCTTGGCTACCAGTGACTGTTCTACCTCCTAAATTGGACAAAACTGGCCTCTTAGAAGCCCAATAACAAATACAAATACAAGTACATTTACTTGCCTGTCTCCTTCATTAATTCCTGCATTAGTAGTACAACAAAGATCAACCATACAAAATATTGTGAAAATATCACTCCAAATCAGATAGAATCTTTATGTCTCAGAATTCAATTGTTGTCTTTATTATTAGAATATAGTGCAGCAATACTACAAGGAAAACAATACTAAAATATCCCTTTTTTGGGGGGTTGGTTTTTTCCTGTTAATTTTTTTTATAGAAAATGATTATTAACTATAGTTTGCGGTGGTGTTTTGATTTCTGACTGTTTATCAATTCTTTTTGTGAGCCTTAACATGAACATGCTTACGATCCAGATAGTAGTTGGTAGTTTCTTTGAAAGTTTATCCCAAATTTAGGATAATTATTCTTTTTAATACAGTTTTCTTTCACACCCATTATTCTCATCAATTTGTCCTGGTAAACTTGAGCAAATGCTGTACATGTATGTGTATGTTGATGGAAAATCCTAGAAATGCTGCTGGGTTTGTGAGGAAGTGTATTTTGTTAAGGGTATAGGTTGCCTGATGAAATGTCTGACATGCTGTGAGAAAACTTGTAGTTGACAGTGAAAACCCTCTTCTCTGATCACAACCTGAGTGATAACAGCAGACAAAAACAGACTTCCTTTCACGGACAGCTAGTATTTTTAATAGGGGCTTTTATGTATTTATTGTGAAAATGGTTTGAGCGGCATACAGCATTCCAAACTTATTCATTGACTGAAAAACTTTCTTGTTTTTTTTATATATAAATTAAATTCAAAACACATTCACAGTTCCACTGATACCCCTTCTTAATCTTAATGACATGAACCCTCCTTATAAAGATTTTATCTTAGTATAATTTTAAACATTACCAGTGAAATAAATAATAAGAAATTTCCGCCTGACAACTGGTTCTCTTCTCTCTCCCTCATCAGGTGGGTGTGTTTCCCTTCAACCTGCTGCTGCTTACCCTTAGCTCTCTTACACCCATCCGGAACTTTCAGCTAATTATTTCTGTAATTTTTTGTATTTTTCGTCAGTCTTCACTACTCTCTTCTCAAATCGGGCTTCCTGTTTCTGACTTTACATCTTAGAATGTACAAGCTCTACGCATTTGTTCTTAGATCCTAGCCCTTTGGTTTAGGGCAGTATGTTTTGAGCTTGCATTCATGCTGTCATACTTAACACTAGGGGAACATTATCTTACCATCAGAGCTAACACAAGTAATTTCAATTTTTGGGGTTGTGTTACTGACTCTTTTTAATGTTGGAATACAGTGTCTATAACTAAAATACTTTTAAACACAGCAATAAGCATCAATCGATCAATCTATCGTAGCTCCTGGCGTAGACTGTATTTTAATTTTTTTGTAAAGCCAGCATTAATGTGATTATGTGTTATTTTGATAAGGGAATATCTTTTCCTGATATTAAATAATTCACTGTGACACATTGAACACCATTCTGAATAAATCAATATCAGTAGTAAAGTTCACAGAGTTGCGGTGCAAGTTACGGTGCAGTATTTAAATTAACGGGTAATATTTTTATGCTTTATAAGTAGTGTTTGGACTCATTTGGAAATTTGTTAGTAGGCCCTATTACTTCATACTACTTGTAAACATTTAACCCAATAACACTGGATTCTGTACTGATTTTTGTTAGTGGTCGGTGTCCACACCTGCCCACTCTTACCCATTCCAGCTGCAAGTTTCACACCTCAGCAGCTTCTGGTTTCCTAATCACTATATACAGGGCCTGTTTTACATACAAAACTCACACCTTTCTTGGTTGGACAAATAAGTCAACGGGAGCCAAGAAGTGAAACTTTCTATCAACAAGCACTATAGTACCAAGGTGTCAGATATCTGTATGAATTCTAAATGTTTTAAAAAATCACTCCTTAAGAGACATTTGGGCCAGCTAGTCTGTGGCAAATTAAAAATAGCAAATTATTTTTCTTTAAGGGAAGAAAATGAAAAAGAAACAAAATCTAATTATAGAACATATCAACTGCTATTACAGTTTTTGTAGCATTACTCGTTTTTCACTGAAATGCACTTAAACTGAATTACTGTAAGTAAAATGTATGGCGGACTATTAATGCTACAATTGTTTTAGAGGCCACTTCGCTCAAACATATGCATATTAAAATGTTGTGGATCACATATATAACTTTAATAAGCATTTGTACAGGTTCTGTTTTGCTAGGTTTAAACTAGTTATTCTCTGCATAAAATACAAATAAATTGTGGGACAAATAGTCCACCATACATTTTACTTACAGCAGTTTAATTTAAGTGGCTTTCAATGGAAAACCTTAAAAAAATAGCAGTTTTGTTTACATCTTAGTAGGGTCTGTAATCTGATTATGTTTTTTACTTCCCCTTTGAAGATTATCTTTTTAAAAGAAAAAAAATTATCGGTTTTGAATCCTGTTATTGACCATTCTCTTTGTAAACATTATGTAAAATCCTGTTGAATCAATTTTCACACTTTCTCTTAAGAATAAGCTTTTTCTGATTGAGATTTGTACATTAAACATGGTCTGACAACGTTGATGACTAAACCAGAAATCTCCTTGACAGATTACTATTTACTTTGAGTTCTCGGAACACCAACAGACTGGTAGCGAGGGATAACATTATTAACATCCTGTTACTGCCTGAAAACAAAAAATGTTGTAACAAAATTACATAATTTGTCTTGGAAGACAGAGTTGTTGTTGTATTATTCTCGCGTAAATATTGTTAGAGAGGAAGGAAGCTGTTTGGGTGGTGACTGGTATAAAGTAGGCCAGTGCTGCTTGTCTGACACAGTTTCAACAGATCTACCGGCTCACCATGTACAATGTATATTATTAAAATGAGGTTTCGCTTTAGACCAAATGTATGAATAATTTGAAAAACCTGATGTTTATGCAATAATGTTGATAATCATGTAACGCATTTCATTTGGCATTTTAAACTGTTTACAAATTATCTACAATCAGATTGTCCGGAGAGTTTGTCTTTATCTTCAAGGTTGTGTATTAGTTTAGTGCCAACATGTTATCTTTTTTCAAGGATTTTAGCGTATAACCGTAGTAGGTAATTTGATAATTATCTTATAAAAGTTTACGTAAAATGATTTGGGATGAACAGTTTAAAGCTGTCATGAAAAGACTAGGCTGGACGGAGTTCAGTGTACAAAGCTCTTGAAATGTGACGTGAAATCTATTTCTATCTCTCGAATCTACATTTACACAATGATGTATCAGATGAGGGCTGCCTCCTTGATGAAGCCTGTTAATTTATCCTGACTGTTGTTTGGGTTTTGAGTTCCAATTTAATTGGAAAACCAACACCTAGATCATGAGCAAACAGCGTTGGAAGAGTTAATATTGATTAGGTTTTATTATGTAATCACAGTACTAGTGTAGAACTCCTAGGGGCTTTGAGGTATAATGGGGTGGACTGGGTAGCGCTGTAATTGATACAGTGTAAACCCTTAGATTAATGTTGATCAGGCGATAAAGGTACACAGGGTCACCGTTTTGACTGAGCCAGATTTGTGTCCGCCAGAATGGAATTCATCACAATCTCAGTCGACTGTCAATGGAATAATTTGATATGACCATGGAACTATTTTGTTTTTTTCTTAACTTGCATGTTGAGGACATAGTGTTGCTATAGTTTCCATACATTGATATGTACATGTACATGTGTGTTATGGAGCAAGATTTTGAATTAAGGAATAAAAGAACCTGAAAAAGCTCAAATTACCAATTAAAATGAAATATAAATCAGTAGATTTTACTTTCTATTCAATCCTATTTACTTTTTCTCTTTTCAACATACTATACAAATGTTATAGTTGGTAATATGTTAAACTTCCCGAATAGCATACAGCTCTGTATCACCCTGTTTAATAATATTGCGCTTCAACTTAAAGGCTTTTTCCTCACACTAGGATGTAAACATATTGTATTCTATACAAAAATGAAGCCTGCTTAAAATCTCACTTGACTGCTTTTAAGTTTGTTCCTCAGTCTAAAAACCCTGGCAGCCTGATTCTGTTCTCTCTGCCTCATCTTCTGTCTGCTTTAGGGAGTTAAAAAAACAAATACTCTGTAAACATTGCTAATCTTATACCCATGTGCTGACAATTCTCTTCGGTTTGGAATTGGTTGGCCACTAAAATAGGTATGGGGAAAGGTCACCCTCTTTCCACCTTTACCCCACAAATAGTGTGAAAATAACTGCTATATTGTCCTCCCCTATGGATTGTACCAATAGGCTTCTGGTACACATATCTGGAGGGAATCTATCACCTTTATTTATTGTAGTATTTTTACTCGGGGCCGATAATGATCTCTTCCATGCCAACTCCACTGATGCTGTGGGGATAAAAATATATTTGGACCTTTTATCTGTTAATCATTTAGGAACTATTTTTGTTAGGAGTTAAAACGTATGACATGTGTGTAGTATTTGTTATTAATTCTTGACTATACATGACTTACTTGTTGAACTAAAATGTGATAAAAGGTCAAAGGTATTGTATAGAACATATACCATCATACTTTTTGTTTCGGTTCTATAGCTTTGTAGCTAAAGATATATATGTTGTAAATATCCTTCGACTTTATATAAAGCTTGAAACTGAAACTAAATCTTGTCATTTCTATGGATGATACCTGACTTCTTTAGCTTAGTTACCACATTATACTGACATAGTCATATATATATTTTTTGGAAAGTTGACGAGGGACATAATTGTTTGCTGCTCAAAATTGAGTAACAAAACTACCGACATTAATTTGCTATGACATCTGTGGTTATAAATTTGTCAGGGTTTGAACAGGATACATGTTCCTGTCCAAAAGCAAGAAAGTATTTATGATTTGTTGTGATAACTTGGTGATAAGACATTCTTTAAACAAATAAAGTTTGTAATGCAAGAGTGTTTCTTGGTTGAACATGTCCATTACCTTTGGTTTGTCTATTTGTTATATATATGTCAGTACTTCCTATGTATCAACTTACACTTAATGTTGACACTAATTAGTTCAACACTCTTTAGTATTTGGAGGAAGATTTGTTGTAAAAGTTAGTTTACCAAACACCTACATACATGTATCTGCAAGAAACTGCAGTTAATTGTTAAACGTTCTAACATTTCAATAATAATATCTTGTCTACCTAAACATTAATAATAGTAATTGTAGGTAGCAACGGTACATTTTGTATGGAAAGATGATAAAACTAATTAGCTCGCTTAAGTTTCGCTCCTGTCAAATGCAGTTATGATTTATTTATACTGGACTACAGAATTTGTCTATATATGGGACCCGAGTTCAAATCCCAGTGGAGGCAAGCAAAATTTTTATTCTCTACATTATAACAAAAAATTACATGTGAGTTCTTTGTAATCTAACAGAAAATTGTTTTTTGTTCACAGGAGGTGGGAAGTATAATAGGAAAGGTTTGTACTATTTATCATTTATTTATGTATTGTATTGGATTTGTGGCATAATTTACTTTGAGTCTTTTCTATTTAAAGTTTTGCAAAGAATTTCACAACATATTTCAAGATCTCCACGTTTATAAAGGCTTGGTATTTATCCCTATAAACGAAAGCTTTTTTTGATTTTAAAGATCTATATGTTTTTTTCTGATAGAGACACTACACATTACCTGAGACTTTGTGTAATAATCTAAAGATTTGACTAAATTTATGTTTGACTAAGATACCTGTACTTCCAAAATTTATATCGTTAAAGTATGTTGGATCAATGGGAAATCCGTTTCCCAAAGCCATTTCTAAATAATGGCAATGTAATCATGTCAGTATACCAGTTGTCATGAAAAATTAAATACCAATCAACTGAAATTTAAAAAAAGGCATTTTAAGATGTTAAGATTTTGTTATTTTGTCTTATTTCAGAAAGGTGATAATATTAAAAGATTCCGAGAGGAGGTAGGTGTCAATTTATTTAATGATGTTTATTGATTTAATTGATGTAAATTGAGTTCGACACTAAACCCCGATCAAATAAATACATTGATTCCGAAAATTCTAGATCAGTGTTCTTGCAAAATTTGGTGAAGTATTTGTATAAAGGGATAAGTTTATACATAGTTTATACATAGTTTATACATAGTTTATACTAGATTTGCCTTAGTTTATTTTTACCGTTTTTATTTGTGCCCCTATTATTACAATACCTCAATCTAAATGTTAATTTTAGATAATAAATGAGCAGTTCTCCTGGAAATTTAAACCAAAATAAAACCTAGCTTTAGTGGTTTTGTGGTTGTTATTGAGAGGGTTTATTTCATTTATGACACATTTTGAAGTCATTTGTGGTTTAATGATAGGCCATCATGTGATTTATGTCTCCCTAAATTATACTATGATAGTTTGTATGTTAGAATAAACCTAGCGCATATGTTCTTATTGATTTCCTATAAAACCCTGGTCACGGTATTACAGGAGTTATGTGAATAGAACAGCTGGTCCTCTTTTATATCCCATACTTACTCAATCAACATGGCCGACCAACCGCATATTTTATTCTGCCATGTTAACTGACAGTATATCTAACTTATGTATTAACCCTGTTATAGTTATTATATATAAAAGCATTGAGAAACCATGCCAGTATAAATTAAATTTTCAATAATTTATTTTCAAATTTGCATTAGTTATAAAATGCCAATCATTTTAATATCTATACAGACACAGTTTTCTTAAAAAAATTACAAATGGATGTGAATTTTTTCAGAGCGGTGCCAAAATTAACATATCTGATGGCTCGTGTCCCGAGAGAATTGTCACAGTCACAGGATCCACGGAGGGCATCTATAAAGCCTTCACCATGATATGTAATAAATTTGAAGAGGTGGGTTCACATTATTTGTAATAAATTTGAAGAGGTGGGTTCACATATGTAATAAATTTGAAGAGGTGGGTTCACATATGTAATAAATTTCAAGAAGTGGGTTCACATATGTAATAAATTTCAAGAAGTGGGTTCACATATGTAATAAATTTCAAGAAGTGGGTTCACATTATATGTAATAAATTTAGAATTTCTAGAACCACCAAGAAAACCATTGTCATAGACCAACATTTTATGCTTATTAAACACTACAAATGGTTGTTATTGAGTGAAAGACCAGCAAATGTTACCATGTTAATTATACCTCCATTGCTTTATACCTAAACTTTCAGCTTGTGAGAAAAACCATATTTTCCTTCACCAAATAATATGCAGACATTTCTGTCCAAATCGAAATATGTACATTTCAAATCTGCTACTTAGGGTGGCTTCCTTCACCTTTTGGGCTGGCACACCGTCATTTGAGTGAAATAACCTTAGGTATGACATACAACCCCTATTAAAAAAAAAGATTTACTCTTTTGAAATCTTCACCGTGAAATGAAATCTGGCGTATTTAAGAGAATGCAAATACACATTAGAACACATATACTGCCATTCTACTTTCCTATGAAACACAAACCTGAAGCAGTTAGGAAAATAACACTATCAGACTTGATGAACCACTTGTTTTGAAACACAAGTTAGAAGTGATTGAAGTTATTTACAAAGTTAGAAACCCCACCTGTATTAAAAGAAGCAGCAGCTTCCTCGTGGGATTCTCTCCTGATTTAGTGCAGATATTTCAAATAAGATGTATTAGTTAAACGAACTTAAGATGAAGTGGTTTGGTACCAGCTGGGAAACCAAGTATGTTATGACGTATTTGAGTGTTTCATAATCGCTGCCAAACTAGACGCCCTCCCACAGGTGCATCTGTCTTCTCTTGAGGATACAAGCCCTTTTTTTGTGAAGCTCTTCACCTGGAAGGTATAAAAACACTAGCCCGACATTCAGGTTATTTGTTCAAAAACCAGAGGATATTTGATAGAGTTACTGATGACAGAACTTGTTAGATTGAAGACATGTGTTGTGAGTGATTCTTTTCACTCCCATCTTCTCATGATTATCATCCAACAGTTTCTGACAACACCTTCCATAATTAATACTACTTTGCACTTAAGCACTCTGTTAAATAAAAAAAACACCTCCATTTTCTTTCGTCTGGAATTCCTGAATATGCTGATAGGAATTGGTTTGGTATTTTCAGCAAAAAAAAAAAAATTTCTCAATTTCTAGAATATGATCGCAAAAAAATTATCCTTGGCAGTGACATCTTATAGCACTGTCACATTCAGTTGTTCATATTTCCAAGCTTTACACTGAAATTTGTTGTCACTTCTAATTTCTAAATAATGTTCTTGTTTGTCTCTTTAGGATTTACAGAACACACCTACTGTGCCTAAACCTCCAGTCACGCTACGATTGGTGGTGCCGGCTAGTCAGTGTGGCTCTCTGATAGGAAAAGGTGGCTCAAAGATTAAGGAAATTAGAGAGGTAAATATTGCACACTTCCATTTTGTTATGTTTTATGAAAATGATCATTATGTAGTTTTTTCACCCGAGTGAACCAAATACTTATGTATTTAATGCATTAGGCCCAAAGATTCCGATCATTTCTAGATTTAACAGTTTATAAATGTTCTATAAAATTGGCATGATGTATGTCCATGATCGTTTAAACAAAAATTCTACCATTTCTGGTACTTCAAACATTTCTTAAATAATTGTTTGAATATTTTATCAACCGATGCTATTCTTGTTTTCAATAATTTCACAAAATAAAATTTTTTGTTTATGCGTCGTCCACCATTTCTGTTATTGTTTTGTAGGGAACCGGTGCTTCTATACAAGTAGCCAGTGAAATGTTACCTAATTCAACAGAGCGGGCCGTCACAGTATCTGGTACCGCAGATGCTATTACGCAGTGTGTGAAAACTATTTGTACTATTATGTTAGAGGTGAGCAGTTAACTTTACAATACAAAACTTTTTCAAAATGGTTATAAATTTCAGTCATGTTGATTGGGCTGGAGCTTCCTGTGCCCTGGTGCTGTCTGAGCTAAGGGGCATCAGGAAGCCGATTTATTTTGGTGTCCTGGATTTTGTCCTGTAAATGTCATGTAGTGTCTTGTCAGTCGTGAAGGGTGGTTTCCTTAGCCCATTGGGCTAGCTCACCGTGA
>JAVFBZ010043674.1:69730-88071 GCA_032466195.1 Katharina tunicata
ATCCCTGTGTGGCTCCAGGTGGAACCCTTGTCTATATCCCTGTGGGGCTCCAGGTGGAACCCTTGTCTATATCTCTACTTGGCTTCAGGTGGAACCCTTGTCTATATCTCTATGTGGCTCCAGGTGGAACCCTTGTCTATATCTCTATGTGGCTCCAGGTGGAACCCTTGTCTATATCTCTATGTGGCTCCAGGTGGACCCCTTGTCTATATCCCTATTGGGCTCCAGATGGACCCTTGTCTATATCCCTATTTGGCTCCAGGTGGAACCCTTGTCTATATCCCTATTTGGCTCCAGGTGGAACCCTTGTCTATATCCCTATGTGGCACCAGGTGGAACCCTTGTCTTTATTCCTATTTGGCTCCAGGTGGAACCCTTGTCTATATCCCTATTTGGCTCCAGGTGGAACCCTTGTCTATATTCCTATTTGGCTCCAGGTGGAACCCTTGTCTATATCCCTATTTGGCTCAAGGTGGAACCCTTGTCTATATCTCTGTGGCTCTAGGTGGAACCCCTTGTCTATATCCCTATTGGGCTCTAGGTGGAACCCTTGTCTATATCCCTATTTGGCTCCAGGTGGAACCCTTGTCTATATCTCTATATGGCTCTAGGTGGAACCCTTGTCTATATCCCTATTGGGCTCTAGGTGGAACCCTTATCTATATCCCTGTGTGGCTCCAGGTGGAACCTTTGTCTATATCCCTATGTGGCACCAGGTGGAACCCTTGTCTATATCCCTATGTGGCACCAGGTGGAACCCTTGTCTATATCCCTATGTGGCTCTAGGTGGAACCCTTGTCTATATCGCTATGTGGCACCAGGTGGAACCTTTGTCTATATCCCTATATGGCACCAGGTGGAACCCTTGTCTATATTCCTATGTGGTTCATAGTGAGTCCCCTATCCATAGTCCTACAGCTAACCTCTATCTCTCTCTTCCTTCCATCCAGTCCCCTCCCAAAGGAGCGACTATTCCTTACCGTCCAAAGCCGACCATGCAGCCTGTGGTGTTTGCTGGGGGCCAGGCCTATACAGTACAGGGACAGATGGGTATGCCTAATCCAGAGGTAAGGTTCCATTACAATTTATTTTATTTTGTTTTCTGTGTGTCGCGGGTTTGCCAGAAGCTAAATAATTCCTTAAACTGCACTTGATGTGGACCATGCCATTCTGTAGATGGTGTAGATGATAGTTCTCTATTAGATTCTAATACTCTTAATGCTTTTTAAATTTCTCTATCTCACCACCATAGATTTATGTGTTGATAATTTTTTTAGAAAGAATTTCAGACAAAATATTTATATAAAATAATTGCTCATTTGCATGTATGTTGCCTTTTTTACAATTCAAATTCAGTTAAATTGTTGTAACATCTAATCTATTAACTTTCCTTGATTAAGTTTATGATTTAACTATTTTTGTGGATTTAATTTATTAATTTATTTAATTTAAATCAAATATATTTTTTTCGTCAACTATGTTTTGTCTATTGATCATCAATCTTCTTCAACGTATCTGACATAGTGAACATCATTGTTTTTTTTAAAATTTATAAATCTAAAAATCTAAACCACTTGTACTAAATGTGTTTATCTTTAATCCGCTTGTTTTTTCTGCATCATTGGGTGTTACCACTGCTCTGTGGCTATCCTCATGATCACTGTGCTGTGATTCTGTGTTCTATTTGTGCTCACTAAAGTTTGGTTTGCGCTGTATTTGCCAGGTTGTGCATTCGAGTATTCAAGACCTTTACAGATCTAACCAAATACAGGTCTGAAGCTTCTTTTGTTTTTTGTTTTCTTCATGTTACAGCTAATGAAACAACTTGTTTGAGACTTGTTTTGCTTATTGGCACAACGTCAAAATATGAAATAATCTGTTTTAATATAAAATCATATTATTCGTGTGAATGTCATCTGTATTGGTCATGGGAAAGATCTTTGATCTTTTCTGTTGAAACTTTGCTAAAGAATAAAATAGAAGAATATTTAATAGCCATTTGTTATGAGTGAAATGTCACAAACAACTTGTCTCATCTGTTGGTGTTTTTATTTCCCCCATCCTTGAAAGACGCATTTCTTTGATTTGCTGTACATCAGAAACAAACTCCACCGAGTCTCCTCAGAGCCATTCTCTGGACATAACAAATTTTGTCTCAGCAATTCAATTTATGGTTTCTTTTATTAAAGGTGTCCTAGTTATTGTTGTCTGTCTTATCCTAATGATGTCCGTTATAAGTGTGTTGAATTGACAATTCTTAAAGAAGTGGACTAACTCTGTTTGTGAACTGACTTGTTTGTTTTTTTCTGCATCACTGGGTGGTAACCACAGCTCTGTGGCTATCCTCATGATCACTGTGCTGTGATTCCGTGTTCTATTTGTGTTCACTAAAGTTTGGTTTGCGCTGTATTTGCCAGTGTTTAGTACATTTACAGATCTAACAGAGAAAAATTACTTGTTGCATATTCTGTTGCAGTTGAGATTCTAAAGTGTTGGTTAAAAGTTTCTAAATTGTGATGTCTATGGCTTCAAATCATTTCTTGAAGAAAATGCCTTTACCCAAAATGCTTTCTCATATCCACTTTTATATAAAATTACTCCAAAGAAGATATTAATCACTATAATCATTTAATATGGAATTGTTGGTTAAAATCACCAGCTGTGCTGTATTTATTGTAAAATAACATTCTGTGTGGAACTCCCCAATGTGCGACTTAATGATGTCAGCTATAATTGACAATCCTAAAAGAAGGGGACTAACTCTGTCTGTGAACTGGCTTGTTTTTTTCTGCATCATTGGGTGTAACCACTGCTCTGTGGCTATCCTCATGACCACTGTGCTGTGATTCAATGTTCTATTTGTGCTCACTAAAGTTTGGTTTGCGCTGTATTTGCCAGGTTGCGCATTCGAGTATTCAAGACCTTTACAGATCTAACCAAATACAGGTCTGAAGCTTCTTTTGTTTTTTTTCTTTTACGCTACAACTCGTTTGAGACTTTTTTAAGAAATTGGCACAATGTCAAAATAAGAAGGAATCTGTTTTTATATATAAAATCACAATATGATCAAAATATTTCTTATGGTAGTTCTGGATGTGGTATGGATTGGTCAAGAGGAGAGTGTTTAATCTGTTCTGTTGAAACTTTTCTATAGAATAAAATAGAAGAATATTTAATAGCCATTTCTTTTGAGTGAAATGTCACAAGCAATTTTTGTCTCATCTGTTTGTGTTTTCATCCCCCCCATCCTTCAAACCTGCATTTTTTTTTAATTTGCTGTACATCAGAAACAAACTCCACCAATAGGTCACCTCAGAGCCATTCTTAGGAAATAAAGACTTGTCTCAGCAGTTCAATATATGGTTTCTTTTATTAAAGGTGTCTTAGTTATTGTTGTCTGTCATATCTTAAGGATGTCAGTTGACAATCATAAAGAAGGGAACTAACTCTGCCTTTGAACTGGCATAACATGATATGATAGTCAGTTTTGAAGAATTGAAAGGAAAGTTTCATATTCTGGTATATTTTGTGCCAATTTATATTTTGAATCCATTTGATGACGGGACTGGTGTAGAACTTTCAGCTATTACATGTATATTTTGGAAAGGCTGGTCTGAAGAATTTCTGGAATTTTGGAATTTCATTTGTGACTTTAGCCTTGATGAGTCAATTATAGGATGTAAGAGTATACTGTTTTCTCAGTTATTTTGCTGGTGCTATTTTGAGTTGGTTCTGATGAGGTCATTATGTGTTTGTATAGACTGGAGGTTATGGTTACTGTCTGCCTGGTTTATCTCCCCCTGACCTCATAAATCTGCCCAGTTCTTATTAGACCAAGTGGTAATAACCTTTTCTGAGGTGAAAATGGAAGCAATGCTCCCGGTGTCACTTTTCGTAGAGACCTATGTGAGATCCTAACTTGTCATTAATCATCAGACTATTTTTTTACAAGTAGCTCCGAACAATTTGTGAAAGTTTCTCTTAACCTTTTGTTTATCTCAAGTGTGTCATTTGTGCCAAAGCACAGCATGATACCTGTGTTTTAGCCTTGTGGTGTCCTTCCCTATATAACAGTATATCTCATCCTGCTCAAAACCAAATGAGTGCAAATTAACTCAATTATCCAGGATTAGAGATAGACCTTGTACAAAGTGTTATGTCATTTAATCCGGGATTAGATGAACCTTGTACAAAGCCAGATCCCATCTAATCCGGGATTAGAGATAAACCTTGTGCAAAGCGAGATCCCATCTAATCCGGGATTAGAGATGAACCTTGTGCAAAGCGAGATCCCATCTAATACAGGATAAGAGATAGACTATACAAAGTGTGAGGTCATCTTAATTCGAGATTGAATTTTCTATAGCTTTGAACAAATGGCCCCTTATGAGACTATACAAAGTGTGAGGTCATCTTAATTGGAGATTGAATTTTCTATAGCTTTGAAGAAATGGTCCCTTAAGCTCTGTGCACTAGTAGGACTTTGCTGCTGCTCGGTTTGTTGAGCCTTAGACCTTCACTGTACCCGGAATCGATTTGAACCCTGCTGTGGATTTTACGTATATAAGGAAAGTTTCTCCTTAGCTGCAGAGATCGCAGGGTGGTTTTTACGAGGTTTCTTCCTGTTTTTCCTCTTCAACACAAAGTGAAATACTCTTGAGTATGATGATAAACACCAATCAAATAAAATATGTCTGTATTAGGGTTTATTGTGGTTTTCTATTAGATTGTTAACTAGCTGTCTCAGTCTGTTGTAGTATTTCAGATATAACACTAGTCACTTATCTTTATTGCTCTTTCGGCTTCTTCTCTCACAGCACTTCCTTCATTAGTCACTCTCTCTCTGTTCCAATGTACCACCATTTGCCATGTTTCACATGTTTGCACCTCACAAAAACAGCAGTCTGAAAGCCTTCCAAAATTACTAAATTGTTTTTTGTATTAACTGCAAAACATTCCTGTAACACAAGTGTGTGTCTTGTTTCTTGGTCAGCTTATGCTAGTCTTCAATGGTGTTAAGACTGTTTTGTCTTCATTTCTTAAAATACTTGTTTAATTAACATTAGTTAAAATTACCATAATTGAATCTCGCTGGGGCTTGTATAGCCACAGTATGATCAATGCTCACCAAATGCAACACGAATCCAAATATCCAGTCCTTACTTTTTTTTTTTGCATTTTTGTTTTTTTTCATTTCATGTCTTGTTTTTTTTCGTCTTCTGTGATTCTTGTGAACAAATTATATCCTTTGCATAAGCCTGTTCTTTCTTTTTAATCCCTACAAGTCAAACGTTTCCAAATGCTTTTCCTTTATTTTTCCTTTATTTTTATGCTGTTTTTATGCTTTTAAAACCATTTATGATGATATGTAATTGTTGTTTCATGATAATTAAGAATCATTAAAAATGCCATGCTTAAAAACATTGTCATTGTGAAAGTTAATTGTGACAATGTAAATTACATTAAATTAAAATGTAATTTAAAAAAATCTAAAATAGTGATTGTTTGTTTAATTATAGCAGTTAAACAAGTTACAGCAGATCTCTATGGGACAGTCAGTACCTCTCATGCCCTCAGTCTCGCAGACTTTATTACCAGGCATACCATCAGGTAATCTATAACTCTCTCTTCTAAAGTCACTCTTCCTAAATCCTCTCCACTATAAATTTTATTGATCCTTTGTAATATTTGTAAAACACTGTCTGGTAAGGTGTTGAATACCAATCAAATGTATATTGGTGAGCCATTAAGTTGGGTTAACCTTGAGCTTCTTGGCAGTCTGCCCACCATGCCATCTCTCTAATGGCCTGCTATATCTGTTTCTGACACACTGACCTTCATTCTGAGACCATTATGTAATCGTACCAAGTGATTAGCGTTCTCGTTAAACATCCCACCGAGTACAAATCTTTGCAACACTTTACTTCACACCTTCTTTGTACACTACTAGAAAAAATACTCTTTTGAAGTTGCAAACTACAGCATACTATGAATACACTGCTAGGGACTGAAGCCTGACTTTCTTCAACTAGGTTTACAACTCAGCTATGCTTACTATTTAAAAACAGTATCCAAGCATATGTGTTTGCCATAAGCTGTTAAAATATTTGTACGAAATACTATGATGTATATTATTCCATTTCTCGAAAGGTCAATATTGATTGAGAATGATTTCAGAGTTAATTAATTAACCAACTGGCCTAATAGACCAATTTCACGTAAGCACCATGTTGAAATCAAAGTGAGGCGATCTGCTCTAGTGATGTGAGGGACTACGTGCCACATGTAGCATCGCACAGGTTTTCTTCACACAAGCAATAACGATAGAGAACGGTGTCGTCATGATTTAGATACCACTTCACAATGCGTGACATCTGAAGAGCATAATAGCCTCACATAATTTCCAGCGTCACCCCATCCGTGAAAAAGGTCTATTGGAAGCCTTTTCTAGACCAGAAAAATAGTTTGTTTTATTGTCTTCAGTTGTCGCGAAATTAAGATCGATTTTTTTTCCTTATCACATGTTGTTTTTTATAAGGTAATTTTCATCATTTGGTTTTATTTCCTCAGGTTTGTCGACAATCAGCTTTCCTCGGCCCGCAGCTACAGCCCCAGTTATCCCTAACGGAACCCAAACGCATGAAATGAGTATTCCTAATGATTTGATTGGGTGTATTATAGGTAGAGGAGGGCAAAAGATTAATGAAATCAGGTAAACTATCTGATGTTAAATCATCATAACCAAGTGATAAGTAACAACCACTAAATAGTTTAACATTGTACTCAAGAAGTGTAATTTCAAAAAAGTCCAAATAAATCTACTACATTTACAGTGCCTTTATCTATTGGGATTTCGTTGTGTAAGCAAATATCTTGTGATACAATAAAGACCTAGTGAAATCCCAAACATTTACATGTAATGATATTTCTGTACAGGGGACTTTCACTTCATGTCGTATTGGTTATTCGATTTCCTGTGCTACAATAAACATAGCTAATCAAAATCATGTAGACGTTATAATCATACTGTAAAGGTGTTAATGTGCTACAATGAATATAGCTAATCCTGATGTGGCTATACTAATACTGTGTTTATAATAACTGTATAGTATTGGTACTACAACAAAAGTACCTAATCTTTAACAAATAATAACTACAAAAACATGACGACTGAGATGGATTTTCCACTTCTGGAAAATCCATCTCAGTCGTCATGTTTTTGTAATGTACCCAGCTTCTAAATGCCGCTCTAATAACTATTATATATTCTTCTTTCTCTACATTGATAAATATATATATCTATATATGCCAGAACCACATTTTCGGAATTACCCAAATAATAAAAAAAATTGTGGGTAATATGTACATGAAGATAAAAAAGATGCTATTTTTCTGTGCTTACTGTAGAGAAAGATTTGGTCGTTTTGTAGTGAGCCTCTGTAGCTCAGTCAGTACTGGCCCTGCTAGCCAGAGACCCCAGTTTGAATCCTGGTGGAGCCAAGCAAATTTTCTTTCCTTACATTTTTAAATATATATGATATGTTTTGTGCAGGCAAATATCCGGTGCTACAATAAAGATAGCTAATCCTGAAGAGGGCTCAGTTGACAGGAAGGTCACAATAACAGGCACACCAGAAACAATAAACCTGGCCTCATATCTAATTAACACAAGGTAAGTCCTTATAAACATCCAGGTGTTCAACCTTGAGCAGGTAATCTTAGTATTTATACATAAATATGTCCAATGCAGCTGTTGTCAAGATGATGGAAGGAGTGCAATTAAGCTTGACATTCAGACCTTGTGAAAGCTGAATATCTGAAAACATTCCAAACAAAATATGTAGGATTTTCCTTGAATGACTTGTAGATTTCTGATTATGCTTTATGAAATAGAGATGACAGTCAGCAAACTTGGCAAAAAAATTCAGAAATTTCTGAACTGGGCCACGGTCAGCAGACTTGGCCAAAAATTATGAACTTTTTGAACTGGACCACGGTCAGCAGACTTGGCCAAAAATTCAGAACTTTCTGAACTGGACCACGGTCAGCAGACTTGGCCAAAAATTCAGAACTTTCTGAACTGGACCACGGTCAGCAGACTTGGCCAAAAATTCAGCTCCTGACATAAATGTCTGTCTCTAGAACTGATCTTCCACACACCATAGTTGTTCATTATCAGCTTTCTGCTGTGCTCAACCTGGTCTACCTGGGTAAGACTTCCAACAGTGTCAGTGGTGTTCTTCATCGTTAATATTTCTTTCCTATGAGTGAAATAGCCTTAAGTACGACCTAAAACGCCAATCAAACAAACGTCATCAATTGAAACTCAAAGTGCCTACAGTGAGGTGAAATAACCTTAAGGTTAGCAAAGCATCATCAAATTAGTGAAATAAACCTAGAAGGAAAACTCCCTGTTTGTCATTCATTGTCTGGATACTGTTGATCCCTTCACCAACAGTCATTTTCACAAGCCAAGTTCCAGCATAGTATTTAGATTGGAACAAAACACCAGTTGATGCTACATGTATATAACTAAAATACATATGCTGGAAACATAATTCTAGCTTTTGAACTTTGATTTATTGTTTGTGTTTGTGTTTTTATTTTAATATTGATACAATCTTGTTTTTTTAATAGATTAATGTAATTTTATTGGTGATCAATAAATATGATGAATACTGAATAATGATGATAAATAGTATTTGATTATTACCACCTTTCCCATAGTAAATGTCTTGTGGTGTCTTCTTGTTCATGAGAAAATGTCTCCCAGTGAATGCTTACTTATGGATTGAACTTAACTATTAATTGTTTAAGTTCAATTTGAATTTGTAAATAGTCAGAAAATTAAAAATATTTGCTGTTACCATTACCAAATATTAAGATAGGCATTATTCATTTGGAGTCATTTTCTGCATGCTGTGATGTCTTTAATGTTATAAGATTGCTAGTATTAGTAAGACTAGTTAAACCATACCAGCTATTTGGGGGGGGGGGTCGGTCAGTCAGTCTGAGGGATAGAGAACAATACAAACGAGTCATCTGAAACCCACAGGAGAAAAATTTAAGTTGCAATTTTCCTTTTTGATACTGTAATTTTTTTGCAACTTACAGAGGTTCAATTACATTGTTCCTTATTAATATTGTTGAGTATTTCATTGGTGTGGTTTCATATTTAGTGTGACAAAATTTATTGTTAAATTCACCCAACTATAAGCCAACAAAATAGAAACATTTTCTTAAGGGTATGATTTTTATGAATTATCAATATTTGCTGAAATCATCCACACAAACACAGTCAGACTGCCTCTTCCTCGAAGAAGTGGAACAAATATAGAAAAACCAATCAGTTTCCAGGAGATACTGTTGGTACTGTTCTTTCTCCTAATTAGTGTATAACTATATCCATAAAACCTAGTACCTGGCTTCCTACAACCATATACTATATAACTTATGAACACTGTTTTATGTGTAGGTGGATGTTACTTATCGGATCCTTCTTTATTCTCTCCCCATTTTTATTCATACTCCATCACTTATCAAATAAACTAATATCAAACTAAGGAAAAGTTCTGCACCAACCCTTGACATATTGACCTATGATCCATGGCAACGACACCGTAATTCTCTCCCCATTTCGGTCAGACACCATGTCGAGTCTCAAATTCAAACAGATGGTGACCTCCCCTTTTGTCTGTGCTGTAACAGTTTTTGATGGAGTCTCCTCCGATGTTGTTTTTAGTTTTGCCCTCCGTCCTTTCCCGCTATGTCTGTTGGGTGAGGAGTCATCTCCCCTGCTCAGACTTACGATTCTCTTACACCTTTCTGTCTCACGTGGCTTCTTGCTTGCCTTTTTTTATTTGTAGTCTTGGGAAAGTCTAATAGATACCGAACACTAACATGTCATACATCGTGCACAGTTATTTTCCTTCAATTTGTATGGGTGGGTTTTGTCCTCCTTGTGTTTTTAGCTATTGTTATATTTTCACACACTGAAGTTAAGTTCGTGTACGACACTATTAACCCTGGTATTCCTATTGGTGATTATTTACCTGCCCTATTGGAGCCTGTCGCATGAGCCAGTAATATAATGTGAGCCTGCCTCTAGACTTTAAACCACTGTTCTCCTTGTATCCCTGCTCAGTATTCTTGCCATTCTAGTAACTTTGCTGACTTTTTTGATCAACTAATGATTAATTCTAATTAAAATATCTCTTTTCAGACTTGCATTGGAAAAAGTTTTAATTTCTAACTTTCATCAAGGTTTGGCCAATAGTTTTGGAAAGGTAGCATTATAAAGTGCATATATGCTCCTTCTATTTTATATTGGTGTGTTTGTTTATATTGTAAAAATACAACTTTTAACATTATTTAAGTATACTACGGTTTTTGTACATGTTTGAACATAAATAAAATCAAAGAAATTAAAATAAACAACTTTATGCGTTAAATTTTAGAAAGTGTACATTTTTTGCTTAATAATAAAAAAATAAAAAACTCGGACCTCTATGTCGAAGGTCAAAGGTCAATGTCAAAGTTACATATACTCGAGTTTTATTGTTTTGTCTCCTTATAAAATTATGTCAGCTCAATTTATTGGAAGATACTCGGCAGGAAATACCAGTCAAACAGTTTTAAGCAAGGAAGGCTTAATTCATATTACAAGGACACAACTTTTTTTTACGCATTTGAATGTTGAGAGACATTTTAAGGAAAGCATTTTTATCATTTTACTTTTTTCAATTTTTGATCTACTTTTGTTAGAGGAAGTTGTGATTAAATTTCTCTGTTACAGTCCAGGTTCATAGTAAGCTCAGTTTGTTGGAGGCAATGTCAAACAAAAAATACTTAATTTATTATTATTATCTGTTAATGTGTATGGTATAAAGTGTGTATCAGGGTATGATAATGGGGTATTTAGGGCTGGAGATATTTAAAATGTTTTAACATGGTTATTTAATGAAAGCAGTCTAAGCAAGAAGCACATGAGACAGTTGAGGCCTAAGCATGGTCATGGGATAATTCCACCTCTTAAATCACGTTGATTTTTTTTTCTTCCATCCCTGCTTTTGTTGGTGGTCCAGCTATTTACAAATATAAATAAATACAAGCTTCAAAATGGTACATGTATCATAATGATAGTTAGTTATCCTCACTAACTCCTTGATGTTTATGACCATATCAAGCTGTTCAGGATCTGTGCAACAATTAAACCCTTATCTAAGAAGCTGAACCAAAATTAACTGGAGACAAAAAGCCAATCCTATTTTTGATGATCTTGCAGTATACCAGTTGGTTCAGTTTTGGTGCCTTTGACCATTTAACAAACTTTAACCAGTTTACTATAATATTTAACTTCATATCTCCTTATTCCACCTATCTCCCATTTCTTTCTTTTCTTGTCAGTTTGGAATCTAACCATGCCACTTACGTGAAGCTTGTTCTGCGTTACACTTGTAACACAGTGTACGCAGCATACTATGTTTTTGTTCAGATGATTAAATTGGCCATATTTACAATATCACATGTTGTACAACTACATGTATGGTACCTAACCATCTGAACAATTCTGAACTTCACATATGTGTGTATGAAACAATATATCTGTATTCCGAAGTTCACATACACACTCAGAATAAGAGTTTTCAACAAATTCTGATTGCAGTTTTGAAGTTTGTTCGTAAATTAAAACAGCTATGTTGAAATAATTTGAATTCACCTTAAAACGGTCCGGCCATTTTCCGTTGTGCATATCTATAAAGTCTTTGATCCCATCACACTGACAATGACCGGATATTTACACTCAATGTATGGCTCAAATTTGACACATTCAGATTCTCATTTAATATTCTGATCTTTCACTTAACCTGCAAATCTGGGGGTCAAATTAATGGAGTACTTTTGGTCGTACTTTTGAGAGAGAAAATATAGGGTGCGTAAGTGACTGTGAAGAAACCTAACAGGCCACATACAAAAACATATTTCTGAAAATTGCTGAGGATAAAAGACTGTGTTTATGTAAGCAGACAACAGGCTCCAACAGTCCTTTATCAATAACTTTGAAAATATAATATTTGTAATGGTCATGATCTTCAAAAGTGGAATATTAGTAAAGCACTCAGTGTGTCTCCCACATCTATATACTGTTAATACAGCCTTTAAATGTTTGAACCAGTTATATTCAGAATTCAAGACTCTGATTTTACGTGTTTTATGAAGGATGATATTAAAGCCGGCCAAGAATCTCTCAATTCTAAGCATTCTGCTGTCAAAAATAGATTTTATGTTAACTGTATTACAAATTCTCAAATTGCATGAAAAGTAAAACATGCTGAGGTGACAGCAGTTTAGCTTTTCCTCTTACCTTCATTTGTCAAACACTGGAATAGGGTGCCAGCTATGCCTTCACCCGAGTTTTACTTTCTTGAGTTTTAGTCTGAATATAGCTGATTCAATTCCTATCTGTTTTGTACAGGATCCAAGATGGTGCTTCTTCCGTTCACTGTAAATCTCTCCTGCTGTATAAAACCTTTCTCTAGATTAGTAATTCAAACATTTCTACTCTATCTGTTCACCAAATTTTCTGTGACACCATTCTGTTTGCAGTCTGTTGTAACCAGCTGTGGATAGTTTTATTTTTACAGCGCCTTATTTTTCTTTCTTGCTCATCTTTTATTGTTGCTATTTTAGTGCACTAACAATGTTGTTTTGTGTTGTTGTTGTTGATATGGTATTCTTTGATTCTAATGAGTTCCCTCCCCTTTTTTCTGCAGCATGGAAATGCATAAGAATTTGACCCTTGACCCGAACTCGATCCCAGCATCCTTCACTCCTGCTCAGTCCCATCATCCCCTGGCCATTCCGTTGAATCAACTGATCAAGCCTATGCCGCTGCTAGGACATCTTAACCAGAATATTTTTGACATCGCGTCTTGTCAAAAGCCGTTAACTACAAAACTAAGGGTTGGGGCAAGCGCTAATCCATTAACAGCTAAAGCAGATCGAGGCAAATTTTCACCTTACTGACGTGTGACCGTGTGTTTTTTGGTCTGTGTGTTGCGAGAGTGTAATTACTCTAAATCACGTTTAACAATTCAATTAGATAACTATATATTTGGAGTGACTTCAGAGTGATGATAAATTATTTATGAAAATTTAAATGATTGTTGATTTTTTGTGGCCAAAAGATAGATTTATTGTTTACACGATTCGGAGAATCACGCTAATGGATTATTTTAATAGATAATGTATGGTGCCAGTCATTTGAAGCCAAAGAAAATTACCATTCAGTTTGTTAAGTTTGGTATTATTAGCAATAAGCTTGTTTTAATCCAGTTTATTCAATTATAATTATAAAGATTTGTTAAGACTGAGTGTGTAGATTCCACACTTGAGTATAGGTTTGCCAGTCTATTCCATACATTACAAACCGACACTTTTACAGGGTTGAGACATCAGGTTGATTTTACTCATAGTTAATCCCAAATCTTTGATTTTAAACACCAGTTCTGGAAAAGGATGCTGGTTTTCATCTACATGTACCATAGAGTAGTACTTAATATGTTTGTATCCAGACAATAATTTTTGTTCAGATGAATGCAATTTTTGGAGATACCATTGTGTCAATAACTGATTTAGCTACTTAAATAATTGAATGAATTTTGATTTTATTATCTTTGTGAATGTCTTTAAAAGAGAGGGCAGAGAACCTTGGCAATATTTTATTACTGGAGTATTTTGGGGGACTATTTTGTTGGTATATATGACCTGTTTTTGTATGTTGAGTGATAGACGTTGACAAACTAGTGTTTATTACGGACCAGTTGTGTATTCTATAGAAAGCTGTGTATAGATGTTATATGATCTAGTTGTTGATTGTGATTGTCTAAATCATTGTCATGATTAATTATTATTATTATTGATATACAGGAAATGTTGTAAAGTCCATTTGTCCAATGTGACGTCAATGAAATCCAATCGATCCCTTTTGCTGTTTACAATAAGTTATTGCCTCTTTTAAATAGGCAATATTGAAGTCTACAAAATTGCAATACGTACAATAATCTGTTTAAAGATATATAGATATAATTATATATATTATATATGCGTATATTTTTTGGATTCCTAAATAAGCTGTAGTCCCATTAGTTTTGGGGTTTGGTGGTTGTGTTGATCGGCGACTGATGGCTGCTTCGTGGTTCAGCTGTCTAGGTGTGGGTGTAAACTCGTACTGATATTGTTATTGTGTTTCTAGAAATGAAGTGTGCTCCTTAAATCTGCTCATGATCAAGTCTGTGAAACTGTTAACTGTCCATTAAATAACACATTATATTGTTACCTTGTAGAATATCATGAACATAATGTTGTATTGTTGAAGGCTTTTCTCCATATAATACATTACATTGTTTGTAGGATAACATCGGAGGTTTGTGGTGTTGGTTACGCCCGGTAAACAACTCCTGAAGATATGCCAATTTGACAGATATCTACCGCTAGACTTATTACAGTTTAAAAGCAAATTGACTGTGTTCATTGTTTACTACTCAAGCTCTTAAAGGTTGTGATCATTTATGTCATCACTGCCTAAAGTCTCTCCACTCATTTTACCACCAAATTCTATATTTCACTAAATCTCTATTCAAAAAAAGGCAAACGGTTGTGTTTCTATTCGGCCAAATTGTATTCTCTTAAGAGTTTCTATTTTGCTATTGAAATGACCAATTGGGATGTATTCACTGACCAGAAGGTATGTGAACGAGCTGACCTTAGAAAGGCATTTCTCTGTGTCGCTGTCTCAATGGTTGTGCTGATATCCTGATGATCGTGATTTGAGTTTGGTGTTAAGCAAATTCTGATGAGTTGAATATTTTCACCTGTGCTTCTTACTTTCTGGTTTGAGTTAATTTCCTAGTCAAAGGCATATTGGTGTTAACCCTTTTAATTTGGCTAGATGTAAGGATATGTACCGTGCCTCTTCAAGGTGGGGCTCTATTTATAGTCTGTACTTAAGCTGGGCTGGCCTACCAATGTTCCACTGATGCTTTAGAGCCATTAGAAGTGGGCTGGCCTCCGCTCTGTAGGCCTTTCGTCTTAGGAGTGTTAAAAGTGTGTTATTGTGTTCTTGTATAATATATTAATGTATATAATATAATATTTTGTTTCTCTGGATTTTCTGAACAATGACACGAAACATAATATAACTGAAGTTCATCTACAGTAACGATTTATTTTCACGACTTACGACAGTTATAATTAAACCAGGTTGATTGTATTTATCTGAGCTTGTAAATATGCGGTCTGCCACGAACGTCCTGTATTAATGAGTGACCTCATACCTCCTTAAGTCTAGTCACAACCCGTCACAAGCTCGTGTCACATGGTCAATCACATGGTCTGTCATCATCAGCCTCATTACCTCGCATTTTAGGTCTTCAGTTAAATGGTATATACTGTCAAACTACCACAATAAAATTTTCGTTTAACATATGTTTGTTCTTATCCAACTATTCATTTACCGACTTTACCATTAATATTCAACCTGTTATTAGTTCAGTAGTTTTTAAATTTGTTAGTGCTAAGACATGAACTTGTTTTCATGATCTGCTCTGGCTATGATAATCATAATATAAGATGCAACCCTTTTTATATTATTTTCCAAATTTATCTGTTCGCTTTAAACAGTTTTGAAATCCATTGTGAAAGTAAATATTTTTGCTGTTCAACACCATGTTACAATAATAACAAAATTACAGATTTTATGCATATTTAATACAGTTGTATCCATAATACCTTTTTGGTAAATCCAATGTGTTAGTATTTGGGGTTTTATTTTGTCCAATTGGTGAAGTACTGTGATCGGTCAACTCCTAGTCACTTGACCTTGGCAATATGGCAGAAAAATTGCCAAAATATTTCAATACAAACTATATGGCTTCATTTCATGGTGCATTTTACACATTATAAAGAGCATAGATTTATTTCAACTACACAGAATATACCACGACATAATAATTTTGCAGCGTGAGTATACTTATCATTCATTGTACAGTATTACTGATTGTTTATTTTCTTTAGTCCCAAATACAAAGTCTGTTTTTGTTGCATAATGGCTGATGGTTCTTTATGTTAATTACCTCCTTCTACAGAAGAGTGCCACATGGTGTCACGTGACTAGAAGTGATTAGGTTGCTAAGTGATACATTGATTTGTTCTTTTATCTGATAAAGTTTTGTTTGTCTAACAGGGGAAGGTTCTTCATTGATACCAATTCCATCGCAAGAGATTTGTTTTCTGTTGATTTTTTTCCAGAGCCTGGACTGTACTGTGTTGGTATATAATGAGAGAAAAAAATAAAGTGATTATTTAAATATTTCCTTTGACTTGGTGGTTTGTTACTGGAGAACTCTAACCAGATGATCAGTATCTGGATGAAATTGCCAGATCTCCATTTGTAGAATGGTACTATTCGTGAAGGATGATTTGTTGTGGTATTTCTTGCTTCCCGTTATTGACCAGTGTTGTCTTCCTTGCTACCAATGACGTCAATGGTGGTTTCCTTCACCTGACTGACCTACTGTGAGGTAACCATAGATGAGTGTGAGGTAACCATAAATGAGTGTGAGATATATGGAAGGGGATCGCCGTCAAAAGTCCATGTGTGTTAATGCTTTATGCTATGTCGTTTGAAGACATTCTAACTGTGTAATTCGACAAACTGGTGCATTTTATGTGACTATATCGGCTTGTTGCCTTGGATAAATTGCATTCGTCCAGGCTGATTTGCTCGCCTTGTGTACAGAGTTGGTTACATAGCAGATTTACCCACATAACAGACTTAGCCACATGGATTTGGATAGTTTGATGCTCGATTATGACGTTGGGGGGCGCTCGTGCAATAGATTGAGACACTGGATTCTCCATAGCTGCCTTCCCGGAAATAACCTTAAACTGTGCCTTATAAATAGTATTATAACTTACCTTCATTAAATCTCTTTTATTTCAGACGGGTCTTTGACTATTTCAATGTTTTCATGATATCTTACCTCTAACTCCAGTCTTTTGTTGTGGCGCATCATTTTTGGGTAGGCAGGTATGGAGAATCCAGTTTCTTAATCTATTGCAGAGCGCCCCCCAACGTCATAATCGAGCATCAAACTATCCAAATACATTACATGTTGCTAAGTCTGTTGTGTGGGTAAATTTGCTATGTTACCAACTCTGTACACAAGGCGAGCAAATCAGCCTGGACGAATGCACTTTATCCAAGGAAACAAGCCGATATAGTCATACAGTATAACATGCACGAGTTAGTCAAAATACGCAGTTAGAATGTCTTCAAGTGACATAGCATAAGGCATTTACACACATTGACTTTTGGCGGCGATCCCCTTCCATAGAGATAACCATAAATGAGTGTGAGGTAACCATAAATGACTGTGAGGTAACCATATATGAGTGTGAGGTAACCATATATGAGTGGGATAATGATTAATCCAGCCAAATAACCTCAAACAAATCTTTTCTAGGCAATACCATTTTACATTCTATCTGCAAAATCAACTTTACTCTTCAAAAAGCCCATTTAACTGTGTTTCACAGAAACAAAGTGGACTGATTGTGCCGAATTTATACCTTTATTTGACTCAATAAATACTTGTATGAAGCAGCTTGGCTAGACATTATATTAAATAAACAACGACAAACAACTTATACATTTTGGCATTCAAGCTTTCGGAAATCTTATTCCATTTTCAAGATAATACAATTTGAGGTAAAACAGCCAGGTATATATACTCTCAGAGAACAATAGATGGGTATAAACAACAACAAAAAAAAGGTATGGAAATCATGGAGAACAGTGATGAACAGTATACAGTCCGAGAACAATAGACGGGTAGAAAAAATAAAAAAAAAGGTATGGAAATCATGGAGAACAATGTTGAACAGTATACTGTCAGAGAACAATAGACAGGTATAAAAAAATAATAAAAAAGTTATGGAAATCATCGAGAACAATGTTGAACAGTATACAGTTAGAGAACAATAGACAGGTATAAAAAATAAAAGGTATGGAAATCATGGAGAACGATGTTGAACAGCATACAGTCAGAACAATAGACAGGTATAAAAAATAAAAGGTATGGAAATCATGGAGAACAATGTTGACCAGTATACAGTCAGAGAACAATAGACGGGAATAAAATCAAAATTAAAAAAAAGGTATGAAAATCATGGAGAACAGTGTTGACCAGTATACAGTCAGAGAACAATAGACAGGTATAAAAAAAGGTATGGAGAACAATGTTGAACAGTATACAGTTAGAGAACAATAGACGGGTATA
>JAVFBZ010043675.1:0-11178 GCA_032466195.1 Katharina tunicata
CATACATGTACCTCTTTACACCGCTGTCACAATACATACATGTACCTCTTTACACCGCTGTCACAATACATACATGTACCTCTTTACACTGCTGTCACAATACATACATGTACCTCTTTACACCGCTGTCACAATACATACAGTAACATGTACCTCTTTACACCACATTTACAACATACAGATGGATTCTGGATATGAGTTAATCCTTTCAAAGTGGGCTAGATAGAAGTTATCCCCCTTAAAATGTATGTAAATATTCTTGTATGTCCCTATTAGGTTGCTATATAAGCTACTGTAACCATTCTCTTCAAGTGTGGGACTATATTTTCCTTTCTTTTTTTGTTGTTTCAAGTTTAATGAATACGAACACATCGACTTCGACCTAAAAAATTCCAACATGTCATTGTTCTAATTAAAATACTGATATATATAAGATATATCTTGCACACATTTTACTCACTTATACTTTGAACAAGAAGATGACCATCCAATATGCAACACAACTTCTCCGAATGCACAGTTTGATCAATTCTATTTCCTTGACTTTTTAAAAATAATATAACATTGATTCATTTTGATATATTAATCATGTATGTTAATAATTTTAAAGCTGTTGAAATGCTTAAACATTGTTTGTTCGATTGGGGTTTTATGCCGTACTTAAGGTAATTTCGCTCATATGATGGCCTGCCAGCTCAATGGATGAAGGAAACCACCCTAAACAACACTGGCAACACAGAAGACACCACAGTACATTAACAGGACAAACAACAGGACACCACAAGAAATCGGCCTCACAGGCGGTTAGGTGGGAGCCGATTTGTTGTGGTGTTCTGTAAATGTATCGTTGCTTTTTCTATGTTGCCAGCGACGTAAATGGTGGTTTCCTTCACCGATTGAGTTGCCGCCGTCATATGAGTGAAATCACCTTATTTAAATATGGCTTAAAACACCAGTCAAACAATTTTAATAATTCTTGTTGATATTTTTATCTTTCATCTTTGCTGGTTAACCCTTAAACATTGGACGGCGTCACATTTTTTTTTTGTCCTAAAAGCTTTTCAGATCCTCGGCAAATTGTCGCCAGTGAAAGAAATTAAATAAGGAGATTTGAACATAATTATTTTTATCAGTGTTGTTAGGCTATGATTGATGCCAGTCTAATATCATCAGGCAAAGCCTCTCTTGATTTTTGTCACATTACATAAGGGCGCAGCAAGACACGAATGCAACTAAAAGGCTATCGTGGGAACCAGTATTGGGATGGGAGTGGAGAACAGTTAACAAGAAAGATTGACGTAACATGGAATAAAATTAACAATGCATTTCAATAATTGAAGCAGATGTCAGCTTAATTTGTGAAGAATTCTGAAGAAAATCAATTACCATGGTCCCACCATGACCTCATCACCTTTTAAAATTCTCCACCACAATATGGAAAATTGAAGAACGGATATTTTCTTGCTTTCTTAAAGTCTTGGTCGTTGGAATGTCTGGTGATGCCATCTTGGGCGCCATACTACTTGTGAAAAAACATCTCGCTGTGGGGTATTTTGCTGATTATGGTTAAGCTCTTGCACGTCAAGCAGTATGAGTCAATTCTTTGAAAGTCCCTTCTACCTTTGTTGACTATTCAATAGAATGTCTGTATTAGGTCTGGGTGCTGCAGACACCCTATTTCCACCCCTTGGGGCTAGTCTTTGAGAGTCATTTGTCACTCCTTGATTTCTGACATGATGACTGCTCAACAGTAAATTGATTGCATGATCATTAATTGATATTATTGATTGGATTGCGTCCTTACGGTTTGTTGCTAATTGGTATGAAATCTCATCCCGTCACGAAATTAATGTGCATTTTTGATAATGGCAAAAATAGATTTTTCAAAATTGGGTAACATCCATTTGGAATGTTGAATTATGGCGTAACTTGGTTGTAGTCAGTGCAACGTTATATTATGGGTAAAAAAAAAAAAGAAGAGAAAAACTAGCGAAATTCGTGGCATTAAATGATTTTGTGGTATTTATGGCATTAAGTTCTGCTGATAGAAATAAACTGGGTTCATTTGCATTTTGGTTTAAAATTTATATCAATTTGCCCAATTTCAATTTTATTGTTGGAAAGCAGAGAAAAAAAATCCTTCTTTTGTCAAGTAAGGCTGTGAGGAATTACTGTACTCTGAGATTCAGTGTCTCGTTTTATTACGCTGATGAATTGTTCTACTGTGTCACAGTTTTTGTCACAACTGTCAACCCTGGGGAAAGACACATTGTGGTAATTTACTAATTGATGTGCAGTTGGCTCCAGGGGTCACCTCATCTGCAGCATGTTTTACACACACCCAAGTTCAGATGGCTTCAAATTGTATAACATTTGTGCTGGCTGGAATCCATTTCTAGAAGGAAATCGGTAAAGTGGTGGAATTATTTACGAGACAGGAGTCCTTACGGGTGCGTTATGGT
The DNA here is from genome assembly GCA_032466195.1 of Katharina tunicata. Taxonomy (NCBI): domain Eukaryota; kingdom Metazoa; phylum Mollusca; class Polyplacophora; order Chitonida; family Mopaliidae; genus Katharina; species Katharina tunicata. The sequence goes on from JAVFBZ010043675.1 coordinate 2,463, forward strand.
CGTGTGGATATCCTTCTTTATGGGCATGTCTGAGTTAAACGAGTCGTTTAATCTAAATAATTGGAAATTAAGCCTAAGACAAATGACTGACAATTTAAGCAAGTACCAGCGCTGAAAAAGTCTTGCATGGCTCGACTGACTAAATCAAATGATGTTTGTCGAATAAGTTCATTTGAATTCATGAAATTGTAACATATGGTTTCAGGCCAACTTTTGCAATAGTTCAACATAAGCATTTTGTTTATCGTGGTTTTCTATACTGAAGTGGTTCAAGTTGATTTTCAACATCAAACATATTTCTGGTTGCTGTAGGCAAATCCTATTTTTAGTTTTGAAAGCATAGGTTTTAAAAGTTTAATTGGTTTAAATCTGTTTATTCTCAGTTAAAGTGGGAATTATTTAATCTCGAGAAGATTTGCTTAACACTTAAGTCTTAGTTTTGTCAAAGGTTAGGAGGAAAAGTAATGTAATATTTGTCTGGAAAGATTCTCAGAAAGTGATTTGGACTTGTTATTTATTTATATGTTGTCGCTCTAACAGTGAGAAATGGAAGAAAATCAAGGCTGGAGAAAAAAAGAGTTAACATTCGCTCTGAATGTTTCTAGGGATCATGTAGGCAAAAATGGAGAGGGGCGATCAAGGGTGGGTAGAGGGGCGATCAAGGGTGGGTAGAGGGATGCTTTTGAGCTATCGAGGTCTGTGATTTTTCAGCTTGAGACTATTTCAACAATAACACCGAAAGAAAAGTACTATAAAAAAACAATGGCTTTTAGGTTTGAGTGAGTCATGTTCTGTTTTTTGTTTTTCCTTACAGTCAAAGTTAGGAAACACTGGAGGCTTACAGCTGTCTGTAGAAGATCAACCTGTTATAAAACATCGTTTCTGTAAGTATATTTTATTCCTATTACTTGGTTTGGACACAGGTGGCAAAATCAAATGTTATTCAAGTTGCCTAAAACAGTGTAAATTATTCACTGTCACTGAGTGTTATTTTTTGTTGTTTAACTGGTTTTTTTTTTCTGTTGTTGTACGTAGAGCTTCAAGGCCTGAAATTCAAAACTAAATACAACTAAATGTATGATATTTGCAAAACTGTTTTGTTTTGTTTGGACTCGAAATATTTTTCAGATTTTTAAAACATAAACTGTTAATTTGTTATCACATGCAATGCTTTGTCTGTTCGTAAACAAAATTACATCTATAGCCCCAAATGCTGGTCATTTTGAGTTTGTGTGTTGATTTTGTGTTGTCCATACTGCTTTGGTATTTTGGGGGTTAAGCCCTAAACGTTAAAAAAAATAACAAACAATTATCAGGACTGTTTTGAGAGCCTGGTTCAAAGTCCTATAATAACATTGTTTCATATTTGAGGGTTATTTGATCTGTTGAAAAGGGTCCTCAGTTTTTTAATGTAGGGACAGGGATCCTGAGTCTGTCATGTGTTGGTGACAAGTGAGAATAACCATGTCCAATCTGGTAAATCTTTTACTTATTTGAACGTAAAACTAGAATTAAAAATGTTTTGGAAAATATGGAGGTCCTGATTATTTATCCAGAAGACTGACTTTGGACAAAATAAAAAGAGACAAAGTTGGCTGAGATACTGGGACCATTTTTGTCAACAAATTCAGCAGGTGTGTTTGTTGGCAGACTGTGTTGTGTTATATGACATTTCAGTTTCTGTGAAAGTGGAAATAAAAATGTATTTGTTTGATATTCTAATATAAAAGAATTGGGTTGTATTAGGATATTTGCTGTAAGCATGTCTGATATTTGATAGTAATGTCTTTGTCTCTGTGAGTGAGTTGACAGCTGCTATGAGCCTTCTCAGTCATTTGGGTGTTCTGATTCCAGAACTTCACATATGTCAGTGACATCATTCACTTTACACAGTCTAAACTGGTTTTTATCTGCTATCTTCCTATATGAAGTAAGCTTTGTCCTTCATTCTGGACTATTTATGTCTTTTTTTATTATTGGTTCATCAAAGTATTAGACTATGAGTGTGTCCTTGTCCAGTTGTTGGCGGGAATTTCCTGTGCACTTATGCCATCTGAGATAACCAAGCCGATTGTTGTGACATCTTGCACTTGAAAATGTATACATTTAAGTTTTTTGCTTCACTGCTTGCGCCCTGTTCATTTTTGTCCGTTGTCATGTTTGCTGCGTGTGACTTAAAGGTTGGTTTCCTCCACCCATTGGGTTGGCATGCTACCATTTAAATGAAATTACTTTATTAAAAACATAAACAAACCTTTTTGAACAAACTTTATGCCCCTGTAAAATGTTAACATTTCTTTTCTAAACTTTTTGGGCTTATTATAAATGTAAGTTTTGCTCAGTATTCTATGTGGCATTGAAATCCTTTTCAAATAAGGTTTTGTTATTTGCTTTTTTTTACTTTTTCTGTTTCAATTCTTGTCTCCCTTTCTTAACTTGCTAAACTTATACATATGTTAGATGCATTATGATAAGTTCTGTCAGTTAAAATTGGTTAAGATATTTCCAGATTGTTTGGAAACTAACAAATCAAAATTTCTATGGCAGAAAATGTCACATTATCCAAGAAGAAATTGAAATACCAGAGAAGTAGTTAAGACAAATTGTGATGTAGTTAGTTTTGATATTTTGGAAATACCAAGTACAAAACTAAAGGCAAGAATTTAAAAAAAAAAAAAACTGGACATTTTTTGTGAAGACTACGGTATTTGAGTGTAAGGATTGAAAATACTTGTAAAGGCACAAACAAGTTCAAATTTTAACTTTGATGTAAATATCTTATTTGCCATGTAACTAATGCCCATACCTGACTGTGTAGTATTAATGTTTTGTGATTGGTGGTATTCCCTATCTGGAATGATGTATTGGAGTGTTAGGTTATGGTCAAGGTGTATCACAGAGATTAGCCTGGCCCCATCATATGAGGACTATCAAAGGGTACAACTGGGTAGTTTTATGTCCTTACCATGACATATGAAACAGGGGTGTTGAAAAAGTGGGCTAAATTGTCTTGTCAGTGTTAATCTAAATGGAGAAGCCATGGAAATACAATAAATGCTACAACAATTGATAGTTCTATTTTATATTTGTAATGGTTAAGGAAATTACAGTTGTTCGGCAAGTTAAATCTATAATAAATATTATTGCTAAAGTACATACTTCATCTTTAATAGAATAAACACATACTCCCACATAAATGAGGCAGTGTAACATTAAGTTTTTAAAAAATCTGAATTTTCAAATAATTAGGGTGTTTCCAGTATGTGAATATCATGATTTGACAGGCGGGTGCCTCTTCTGACCCAAGAGATGAACCTCAGGGAGAATCGGGTACAATTTAATATAGCCCAGCTGACTATTATTATAGCCACTACAACAGCCTAACAGCCTTCACTGACGTTTCACATTTTTTCAGTTGTCTGTCTGCTAAAGATTTAAGGTGCTGAAGTCCACTGTGCATTTATGAATTCTTGGCCCTTTCTGGAAGTAATTGATGTTTTCCTAATTTTTCTGGTCTCTGTCTTATAAAGAATTAAGGTTGTGAAAATCTGCTAAAATTCCAAAAGTCAGTTATGAATTCTTTATCCTCCCTGGAAGTAATTCTGTTTTGTCCATCAGTTACACATGGAAGATATATGACATGCTTGGCCTGGCTTCTTTCTCTCACTAGCGTTGACATCTCAAATATGGCCATGTAATCAGAGGGATAGAGAGGAGAGTTTCAGCCCAACACCAAACCACCAATGTCTTCTATTCTCATCTGTCAATCTTCTACAGGCATCCTTTAATCTATCAGCTCTTCATGTGCCGTCAGATTTACGCTTGATTGTGTAAGAACATGCAGCGTTATGAAGTCTGATCTAGTGAGGGCTTTTATTAAGTTTCAATAAGGTGCCTGTTGGGTATTTGTACAAGTCGGGTCAGTTGTCCCACCTCGTACAGCTAAATTTTAGATAATACAGAATGGCACACAGAATGACACATTGTTGGAGACCCTTCCAGACACAACGCTCTTTATCTGACAATCTTGTTCTTATGATCACTGACAGCATTTTGAAATGTTTGCTTCTACTGACAGCTTTAAGTGCTCTGTCCATTAAAATATTAACCAGTTAATATCAAAAGTGATTTTTTGCCCTGGCCAATGTTTCTTCTTGACTTTACGACAGTTCTGATAATAATGTTACACTAAGTTCTCAGTCGTGGCTGGTTTACGTATGTGATGATGTCCTGTAGAACATTAGTATAATTCTTTGCTTGGATCTGAAAGCAAAGGTTTCTGGATTTTGAAACTCCAGGACAGCTGTTCCATTTTAACTAATAATAAATCCTTTCTCAGACATGCCTTTGGCTCCACTTACTGAAATATGTATCTGTGCTGTAGGCAGTAGACGGACAAATAAATATTTGCAGGTATGAATCATAAGAAATAGAAACCAAAGAAAAGATTAGGATATTATTCAAGCCACCCAATTTTTGTATATCTTCTAGGCATTTGAATGGAAATAAATGTTGTCCTAACAGATGCTTTTATTAACTTTATCAAAGAAGTCCATGCAACTATTTTTATATCAATAACTAAGAATTTAAGTTATCCACTGAAGGAGAATCTGGATTGAACTTTAATGTGTTAAATTGGTGTTAACGACAAAAAGTATGAATGCCCACAAGTTTGGCAGAAAGATTCAATTTTAATGTTGTATGTGTCCCACCAATGCGTGGATTGCTGGATATACTGGTGTTTTGGGGAGAATCTTGTGGGTGTGACCTTTGGACAAAGTCCTAGGATTGTCTTGTTGCTTTTTGTTGCCAGCATTGTTTCATTCATCTCCTGGGTAGAGATGTCACAGTGGAAAAGTGGATAGACCTTAACTAAAATAAGACACAGCAAGCAAACATATGAAATAAATAACTTTTATCGGGAATATGTCCCAAGTGATTTGGATTCATCTTGAGACATTTCCTGACTGCTATGTATCTTTTGTTTTCTAAATGACAGATTTTGGAAGAACGGCTTTTACTGTTGATTGTCTCTTGGTTACTTTGTTAGTTTGTGCCCTGTGCCGTTGGTTGTCTGGTGCTTCATGTGCCTTTGTGCTCTCAGAAGTAAATGACATAAGGGTTGTCCTATTCATGTCCTTTGTTTTCTTCGTTATGATTATTGTGGCTGGAGGTGGGTTTCTTCTAGCCTTGGGCTGAGACACAGTCAAGTTAGTGAGATAACCCTAAGTAGAACTCAATCAAACAGACAATGGGTCCTTCCTGAACTGTAGCCAGGAGTTAAAGCATTAGCCTAGCTTAGCCAGACCAGTACAGTACTTGATACCAGACAGATGTAACCCTATGTTCCACATTAAGTATTCCCCACTAATGTTTATTGTTCTATTGTCTATTGTATAATTGTTTAAGCTGTCTGTGTATCAATTCCAGTTGTGGCAGCTTGGCCAAAGTTAGACAGACTAACATGATATTTTTTGGTAGATTTATTTATGTAGTATTGTTTCTGCTGATATACATTTTGACACTTTGCAAAGAGATAACTAGTGCTGATTTTGTTCTGGAAATCTGTTTATTATCCATGGTTGTTATCACCAAAGGTATTAATCCAAACAATGGTATTTTGGTCAATTTATTGATGATGCTCATGTATTTATGATCTTTTTCCTCCACACATGTTGATGCCATTAATTACCATGGCTGGTTTAAGTTCAGGCATTCAATTCTCTGCTTCAAGTTGTTATCAAAACTGTATTCTTATCTGTAATATGACCATTGCTGGATTATTTTTATGAGATAATAGGCTGTTGACTTTGCTGACTTACATTACAACATGGAACTGGGTTAATGTTGGGCAATAAGTCTACTAGTACAGGCAGACATTGGTAACATTTTTGTCCCCTGACACTATCATGCTGAACAATTTTTAATCCTGTTACATTTAAAATTGAGATTGAGTTTACAGGTCTAAGGCTCTCTATGTGCCCTCCTGATACTACCAGTTAAGTTGTTTGGTGGATTCAGAGGTCATCAGCGGCTTGTTTTCTTCTCTGTATTCCACAAAACAGTGGGCCTACACATTGTAAAAAAACCTAAGAGTAAAATGCAAAGCTTATTAATATGAAATACCCTGATGCAAAAAATGGCTTCAAAACACAAATATATTTAATTCTGGTCAAATATTAACACAAACCATTTTAACATAATGTTATGGTATCATTTTACTGTTTATTATTTTGTTAGCATGGCCTCAGATCACATTTGGTTGATCAGATGATAATAGAAATGAAATCCCTAAAAGTGGATTTGAGAAGACATTTAAATAAGCATGACATAATCTAATCCAGAGTTAAATTAAATAGTCTGCCAGACTGTTACATAATACTAGTTCAAAGGCAAGTTCTGAATAATTAAAACAGTATACACTCTTGTATTTAAGACACATTTTTCAAATTATGTCTTTAGATTAACACACAAGTATTGGTACGCATGTTATACATATGCAAACCTATTTTAAAATGTGATCAGATATTTGAGTCAAACTATTAGTGGCAAGATGTAAATGGTTGTCCAATTTTAAAATATAGTTTTTTCTATTTCTGGGATGATTTACCAGAATAGACTGGACTGGAATGAGATAGCTTGTTTACCAATGAGTGTTCTCTAATCTTACCACAATGACTCAGAGTGTCTTGCTACCACCTACATGTATTAGCAGAGTATTACATAACACATTCCACCAATCACAATGTTTATGTTTAATAACTTTGTTCTTTGTTGATAGAAACAGTTGTAAAATAAATATCTATCAGGGGAGCATGGATTGGCAAGAGCGCCCTGCCCCTTGTTCTCTCTGAGCTAATGGCCTACGGGAAGCTGATTTTTTTTGTCCTTTAATTTTCCTGTCTTGTCCTTTTCCTGTTTTTTCACCCATGGGGCTGATATGACATCATACTTTAACTTACATGAATCAACCTTAAGTTCAACATAAACCTCAATCAAACAAACAAATCGAAATTTGACATTCAAAGTTTTTCCTAATTCATATTTTTCTAGTAATCTAATCTCAGCAGTGTTGATGATAGTAAAAAGATCCATTTATAAGCACACACTGTTTTGCAAAAGTACACACAATGAGAGATCCAATTGCTTGCATTCGCTGGAATTGAAAATAAATCCACCAAGACTCAATAGAAGATTCATTCACAGAAAGTGAATACCCTATTGTTATGTTTTACCCCTAAAATAGAAGGGTTGTAAAACAGGGTAGCATGTCCTTTTTCACATGTAATACAATACACTGTTCTGAACCTCTTTTTTTTAAGCTAGAAAAAAATATATAATATCATTTCTTTTCTTTTTATTTCCTGTAACGTTAAAACAATTTTTTCCCCAGATGAAGATGATATGAATCCATAGAATCTGGTTATAAAAATAGAGATGAATAATTATTATTTATTTTATCTACAATAAAAGACAATATGACTAGATTAATATACTGTTAGTTTTCCAGGCTGTTTTAATAGGTCAACACCTGTTATTTCCCCTATAATGGTGCAGTTTATTTTCAATATACAGCAGTCTTTAGTTCTCTAGGTCTATAATACATGTTTGTATGATACACATGTGGAAGCTTCAGACTGATCAGTGTACTGCTTTCATCCTAGTCACTTTACATGTTTCTCTGAACCCAGCATGTCTGTATACCTCAATATGTCCTGTAACTATTGAGGGGGAGGAAATAACATGTAAACACCAAGATTCAAACCTTGAACTTGATCAAAGTACATGTAGAGCCAACATTTTCGGTGGCATTTTTGGAATACATCTTTCAAACAAACTTGAGACACTGAGACGTACAGGGATTTACCTGTATGCACCTGGTTTCATTTACACGGAATATACGTTGGTAATTGAAGAAAGACTCCTTTGGTTTGGATTTTATTGCCATTAGAAGGTGTGGTTAGTATGTTATTGCTATTCTGTTACGTTTTTTTTAATGTTGCGACTTTCTTTCGTAATCTATAGAAATGAGAATTTAAAAATATATAATGTTTTATTTTTAGCTTTACCTTGTTTGTCTAAGTCTACCTGACTTTGATGTTATGTTTACTCTGGGATATAAATGTTTTTATTCCGCATCGATATCTGTGAAAGATTTAAAACTGAGCTGTGGGCAGATGTTATTCTCTCATACATTTATTGTTCTTAAGTGTTTTGCTGCTGATTTGTGACGGCTTGATTTGAAGTAGTAGTTGAAGGTTCATGTAAAATGTCACCAATGTTGTCATCCAGCTAGTCTTCAAGGCTAGGTCAACATATAATTTCTGTTTTCTGTTAAAATAATAAGACATGTAAACATTGTATTTTATGTTATTGAGAGACGGTGGCAAGTGTTCGATAACAGTACCATACATATGTGTATGTCATCATCTATCAAGACATTATCTGTTCAACATATTTATAGTGCAAATAGTGTAGGGGAGGAGTGTTTAATGAGTCTAAGAAATAGTTGTAATGTAAACCCTTTAATTGTGGCTTGAGCTGGTTGTGATGGGCCTGTTATGGATGATCATCTGTGGTCACTTTATCATACAGCTGACTGGATGTCCAGGGTTTCCATCATTTCCGGATACCTGGATATGAAAATAAATGCATACTGTCAAATTAAAATCCAAAATCTCTAAAATATGGGTTGTATAACGTGGACAGGACATGT
>JAVFBZ010043675.1:11278-28331 GCA_032466195.1 Katharina tunicata
ATGAAAATAAATGCATACTGTCAAATTAAAATCCAAAATCTCTAAAATATGGGTTGTATAACGTGGACAGGACATGTACATGTATCTAATGTATAATATTTAAAAATGATTTTGATTTAAGAAGTTAAATTTAAAAACAAAAATTGGACATAGATTTTAGATTTATTAGACTATTTACCCCCATTTTACCATCATACTGTACTGAACAACACTGGTCATTTTTCATTTTATAGAATCACATGGCACCTCATTTTTCTGTGTCATGAAGGTATGCTGGTAATACGGCCATGTGTGTTAGGCTGTAATGAAGTAATGACAGTGACTAACACATGGTTTAACTCAGCTATTGTTTGGATAACTACCATATGGAAAATAATCTGTAGATACTCTATTGCAGTGAATCCTTGGTAATAGCAGAAACCTGAGTACAGTATGCTAGAAACCAGTTTTTAACAGAAGTCAAAGTATTGCATAAATCAGGGTTATGCAGAAACATGATTGAGTATACCAGAAACTAGGTTTTAACAGAAGACAGAGTATACAAGAAGTCTGGGATAAGCAGAAAACTGAGTACAAGTATACCAGAAACCAAGACTAGCTGAAACCTAAATAAACCAACTAAGATGTAGTTATCTTTTTGAAACATTTCAGGGTTTATGAGTTTTTTGATCTTGTACATGTATATGCTTAGTTTGGCTTTAATATTATATTCTTTCTGGTCTTTGACTTGTCCTTCTGCAGTTTGTTTCGGGCGTTAATGTCACACAGCAAGTCTTATTATGTATAAATGAACCTTACTAAGGTATTCTACTCGACAGAGTTTAAATAATAACAAATAATAGAATCAGATGTCTGCTTGTTTGAATATTCTTCTGGAGACTATTGGGTCCACTTTTAAATCCCAGTTATTAGGTGAGTTACAGTTCCATATGGAACATGTACATCATTAGGCTGACTACAACATGGCTCAAATCATGGATGTACCATGCTGACTTCTCAAATATATTAACATTATTTACATTAATAATCCCTCCCTATGTTTACATGCCCGTATAGGTAAACAAGGGCTTTGTTTTGTTAAACAATGGCATTAAAATTCACAACAATATATCAAATGTGTGATCATTTTGTATTTCTGGTTGGAATTGTTTTTCTTGTTGTTTTTATGAAGCTACTTGTACCATGATGTCCTGGGCTCTTTATCTTTACCGAACAAATTCTACATTGGTTTATTGAGATAAAACTCTCGAACTATTCACCTTTTTATTCAACCAAATTGAGCTACATATGAATTAACAGCATTATTTTTAACCTTAAAATTTATTTGATGTAAATATCGACATTTATTTGGCATTCCATTTTGCTATTTAAAACTGAACACTTTGCCAATTTGTTTGAGCTTTATTAAAAAATTTCAACCCTCAAAAGATTACTGACATTAGATAACTTTATTTACACTGAGTGGAACTAAAGAGCAAACAAGGGCTATGATTTGATGATTCTGCAGGCTAATTAGTTTGCTCTGTTAAACCCGATGTTTTTTGTCTGAGGTAATATGATCAGACTCTTTCTGTAACAGATGGCCGCCATCAAAGTTGGGTCTGGTTCATTCTGAAGAAAGTTTTTTTCACTAGGTGATAAACAGTGTGTGGTATTGAGATCTGGTTGACCAGGTGCTTGATTATAGGTATAGTCTTAACCATCTCATAAGTCTTAATATGTATATATATGTAGGTTCCAGTATGCAACAAGTTAAGGATTTTATTAATTTAACTCGTTTAATGGTGTAATTGATTAAAAGTGCAATAAAAAAAATGGTAATAATAAATGCCAACGCTTAATCTTCCTGTTATGTAGACTAATAAATGTAGAGAAAGAAAATTTTGAACGTGTCAGACAGAACTCTGTTCTCTGGCTAGCAGGGTCAGCGCATAAACCAACTGAGCAACAGAGGCTAACGGCAGGATCACCACATTTTTTTATCGGTGTAAAGGCTGTAATAAATGTTTCTTCCAGTAGGTCCCTCTGCAGTATGTTCAGTGCTTTATGTTGTCATACTTAGCACTGGGGGATCTTTCCAACAGAGATAATACATGACATGAAGTGACTTCACACTGTTCGGTTGTGTTAGTCACTGCCTCTTGTGGCAATGGGCATCGGAAAGCCGATTTGTTGTGGTGTCCTGTTTTTAGTCCTGTGAATGGACTGTGGTGTGTTCTGTGTTGACAGTGTCTTTACGGCTGGTTCACCAATTGGGCAGGCAGGCCCTGATGTGAGTGAAATAACCTTAAGTATGGTGTAAAACAGCAATGAAAGAAACAAAACTTGCTATTGTTGGAATACACTACTACCATTTAAGTGAAAAGCCATTGAGCATGAGGTTACACCCATTCAATCAATCAATCAATCAATCAATCAATCAAGCTTCTAGTTAACAGAGAGTGTGATAAGTAATTTAAAGAGTAGTCATTTTTATTGTAGTAACAAACTGGCATGTAACTGATGTCCTGATGTATGGGGCTTTTCAATAATACAGCAATGATCTTATTTTAAAATTCATGTTTATTTTTTTATGTTTTAACTTTTAAGTGTACATTGTCATTTTATCAGTAGCAATGAGTATGGAGCATTTTAAAGAAACAGTAGTAAATAGTAATTAAACTGAGTGAAAAGCTCTAAACAATTATCCAATATATCTTTACAGCTATAAAATGACATGTACCTGTAGTATTTCTTCTCTGCATCAGCAATCAATGTTTAATGTAATAAAAGCATTCTATTTGCTGCTTTAACCTGAAAATGTTAGTGTTATTCTAAATTGATTTGTTAAATAGGCCTGTTTTACACGTACAAATACAAACATTATCTGTTCATGAATAATTTAATGTTTCAGAAATTAAAGTGGCAAAAATGCTATCATTTCTGATTACTGGTTTTACTGCCTAGTTTGGCTGGCGCTATCGTAGCTACATAGTGAATAGTTTTGCTTTCATGTCTCAAATGTAGTTAATGGATTCAATAGAACTTTGGCAATGCTAAAATATATTTGTATAGAAGATAGTTGCCAAGGACTTGAGTGGTAGTTGGTGGGAGATTCCTGTGGCCTGGTGCTCTCTGGCCTGGTGCTCTCTGAGGCCTGGTGCTCTCTGAGGTCTGGTGTTCTCTGTAGCCTGGTGCTCTCTGAGGCCTGGTGCTCTCTGAGGTCTGGTGCTCTCTGTGGCCTGGTGCTCTCTGAGGTCTGATGCTCTCTGAGGTCTGATGCTCTCTGTGGCCTGGTGCTCTCTGAGATCTGGTGCTCTCTGTGGCCTGGTGCTCTCTGAGGCCTGATGCTCTCTGAGGTCTGGTGCTCTCTGTGGCCTGGTGCTCTCTGAGGTCTGGTGCTCTCTGTGGACTGGTGCTCTCTGAGGTCTGATGCTCTCTGAGGTCTGGTGCTCTCTGTGGCCTGGTGCTCTCTGAGGTCTGGTGCTCTCTGTGGACTGGTGCTCTCTGAGGTCTGTTGCTCTCTGAGGTCTGGTGCTCTCTGTGGCCTGGTGCTCTCTGAGGTCTGGTGCTCTCTGTGGCCTGGTGCTCTCTGAGGTCTGGTGCTCTCTGTGGTCTGGTGCTCTCTGTGGTCTGGTGCTCTCTGAGGCCTGGTGCTCTCTGAGGCCTGGTGCTCTCTGTGTCCTGGTGCTCTCTGTGTCCTGGTGCTCTCTGAGGTCTGGTGCTCTCTGTGGTCTGGTACTCTCTGAGGCCTGGTGCTCTCTGAGGTCTGTTGCTCTCTGTGTCCAGGTGCTCTCTGGGGTCTGGTGCTCTCTGAGGTCTGGTGCTCTCTGTGGTCTGGTGCTCTCTGAGGAAGCTCTTCCTGCTTCCTCCTGTAAGAGTCCTGTTTGGCCTTTTATTGCAGTAACTCCAAGGATTCTTTTCTTCACTTTTTGGGATGAAACTGTCATGAAATAACCTGAAGTATGGCATAAAACCTCAATCAAATAGACAACGAACTGAACGAAGATACTGATTTGAAGGTGTTAATGTGGGTTTTTCGTTTAGGATTGTTTGGTTTTCATACACAATTATTAAAGGCACGGATTATAATTTATTTAGCTTTCATACCTGTAGTAGTAGTATAAATATTATACCCATTAGCCAAATGAGGGACTATCTGTGTACCTGCATCACACTTAAGTTTTAGTTTTAATTTATTACACAATAAACTGCGCATTAACTTCATTGTATAGCTGTGACTATTCACAGCAGTTAATGGTGTTGCTTTAGTGATGTGCAATTCAATACAAGGAATATGTTCCATTGTGTGAGTGTGTTATGTAAGATTTGGTCACATAATTGCCCACTGTTACACTGACCAATTTGGCCACTTTGTATTAGGTACATAAACAGGCTGTTATTGACTGTTAAATGGTCTGCATAATGTATTGTATATTGATCTAATAACACAATGCTATACAATAGCAGTAGTTGTGATGAGTGACACTACCCTGTTGTGAAGTACAATGCAATCAATGGCGCTGAACAGGTAGAGTAAGTCCTCTACAAATTTGAACTGAAGATTGACTAACGAAACTCCCAACCACCATTATAATTTATAATCTTGGTTCACAAGTTGTCGGTTAATTTGTTAATGCATCACTTACGTGTGAAATAAGTTCAAATTTTTTGTAAAAGCAAATGTTCAGAAACACATGCCATGCAGTAATGACATTAATCACAAGTAGTACAATAAAGCTTTCATAACAAACTTTTTGGCTTCACCTTGATAATTGAAGAATTTTGTTTTGAAAACACGGGTTTTGTAATTATTTTATATGTATTATTTAATGTTGTGTGTTTTATTAAAGGCTTAGTAATACAGCTCAATTTCAGTACACATAAGAGTTATCAGATTGTAAGGGTATTTACTTTGTGTGTTTTATCAAACTGTGACAGTGGATTACACTGGGTATTATTGATCTCTATTTAACACACCTGGTGACAAGACTGGCCAGGTAACAGCTGCTCAGTGTCCCATACATTGATGGATGTTCTGACTATACTTCTTAGCCTGTAATACACACAACTATTGAAAGCCTTTGTTGTTTCTGAACGTGAAAGCACCATAATTGGACAAATGGTATAACTAAATCTATTTTTATGGGAAAATTAGCATTCACAGAATTTACAGAACTTCTCTCTCGCTCTCTCTCTATCAACAAAGTCCTTTAACTGTCCCGCGGCAGTTATGTTTTTTTTTTCTTTCTTCTTTTGTCCCCCAACTCTTTTATTTCACTATGATTTTGATGATACCATCTTACCCCACCTGATTCCAGCTTCTTTTTTTCCTGTACTTCATCTTTTGCCTTCCTGATATGGCTGTTCCACCAGTCTCAGAAGGGCTTCCTCGGAGCATGATTGTGTTTCCTACTGCTGCATTTGAGTCGTCCAACAATGGCAATTATATGCCAGGAAATTAAAGCATATCAAATAGCAGAGAGTGCCCATGGAGTAGCCAGTATACTGCAGCAGTCTGCTCCACACCACACCACACCACACCAGTAATTGATCCGAAAAATGTTGATGGAATCAGCGATGTCCACGTATACCCTTTAATAACATTGCTCTGCATCATTTCACACTGATTTTAATAAGCATGTAATTCGAGATAGTTAAACGCTATGTCCTTGTTGCCCTTCCTCTGGGTTATTGGACTGATACCATAATTAACAGGAGATTATACTCCATATCACGATGGGTTTATAGAGGACTTTGCATGGATTTTTAAAATTGAACCTCACATACATGCTGTTGCAAGATTATGTAACAGTTCTGTTTTTCCTTGAAATATTCTTTGTTTATACCCCAGGGGCTATCCCCACAAACCTGGATTTAGAGAGTTTGATTATTGATATCATTGATGCAATGCATACAATTATGTGATGGTGAATTGTCTTGGCTTTTTTTTATACCTTTAAGGAATTTATTTGTTTTAATAACAAACAATAGGTATCAGTGATGAGAAACAATAAACATTTTGCTCATCTCATGAAATTTATGTTTATGATAATTACTTATTGCCATACTGGTTAGAAATGTTCGAATTGATTTCATTTAAACAGGGTATGTTGCAGTTTTTTTTTCATATCTTTTTAACTTTGTAAATTTTCTTTACAGAAGATACTGAAAGTTCCTATCCAGCTCAGAAAGTCGGCACAGGAGCTTCACATGAGGTAGGAGACATTTCATTGAATTCTAGCAACAAAATTTGTAATAATGTAAATTATTCATGAATTGTCAAGAGCTTCTGCTTGTTAGAATTTGTTGGTTTTTCTCTAGTATTGATATTATTGCCGAGTTAGAAAGGGCTTTTAGAAGTTAGAATTTCCTAAGCGTTTAATCCTGTCTGGAAGACATTAGTATGGCTGTCTGCTGCGCTCTCCATATCTTCCAACCCTTTTAAAAGCAGAAGGATGCACTCTTAATCTGCAGATGTGTGTCTTGATTTGGACCACAATGGAATTCTTGTTTGCTTTCTGACTGCATTGACAGTCTCGTCTCTTTCTGCCTTGTAAAATGAATGAAGAGGGCAAATCCAGAATAATACCCTGGTTATATTTAAGCAAAGACCAACAGAAATATGAAATCAATCCTCCAATAATCAATTTTGCAGTACGCAAATTCTGAGGACTGAAATGTCTGATTCTAGGTTTCCTCTTAATAAATCTTTTGTATGTGCGCCCAGATGGTATTGAAGTTATTGCCCTTGGTATACCTTCCACAAATCTGAGAGCTTTCCTAAAAGAGTAAATATGTTATTCTGGCTTTTTGCTTCCTAATAATTTCATTGGAGGAGTGACCAGCTGCTATTGAAGTTACTACCCTTGGTATCCCATCCCACTCTCTCATGACAAATGTCTAAGTGGAACACAGATATGAAGTTCACTTAGAAGGCTTAACTAATATCCCAACCTCTGCCATACTGTCTCCCTGGTTGTCCCATAGCCATAGTCCCTTGGGGCTGATATCTAAACCATAAAAATTCTGATGGAATTTGATCCGTGGGGCTGGTTTATATTGCACTGTATTAGCTGTGTTTGGATAAAACCCAGCCTTTATGATGAGTGTAATACTCCCGGGCATCAGTTTGGAGTGACAGTCTCAATTAGGATGATCTTACAGCTTTTCTTGTCTCAGACAAGACTTAAAATCTAGCTTTTTTATGTTCTTGTTCAATTCTAACAGTTTTCTGGATCGTTTGATTTGAATGCGTATTGATTACCTTTTTGTTTTTGATCAAAATTTACTTTACATTTTTGTTCGTTGTTTCTAACTGTTGCAGAGACACATTGGAGGGTTAATACGCACAGCTTGAATGTCTTAGAATGTTTTTCTAATAATGGAGTAACCGTGTCTAAACCTGTTCAGTAATAAAAAAAAAGTAGTTATTAAGTAATAAAGTAGTTGATGTTTACACATCTTTGTTCTACAACTGATGTTGTATAACTGTTTAAATGTTCCAAAGAAGTAAAATGTGTAACTGTTGATCAAGTTTGCTTAGCACACTGGTAATTTTATACCCTAGACCTCATCAGTGTCCTCGGCTGGTTGGTTCCTTCCTTCCCCCATTGGGATGGCACATATTTGAAATCAAAATATGTTCTACATATAGATATACTCCCAGAAAGGTTGATTGGGGTTTTATGCCAAACTTAAGGTTATTTCACATATAACAGTGTTCCAGCCCGATTGGTAAACAAAACCACTCTAAACAACGCTGGCAACACAACACCACAACAAATCGTCTTTCTGATGCCCCTTAGCTCAGATAGCACCATGGCACAGGAGGCTCCGACCCAACCAACTGCCTCTCAGAAAAGAAATCATTCCTATTTGCGTGTCTGTATGTGTTGTCTTCTTTGTTTGACAATATATATTACTTAGATTATGGTCTCTCCAGCTTTGGTTTGTCTCAGTTACGCTTCCATTATCTGAGAGTTCTCTGAAGATATCTACATTCTTGCCCCTTCTGTGCCTTTCTGGTGACCAATAGTTACCGATGAGCTTCCTTGTTGAAAGATAAATGGTCAATTTGTTGTGTGTCTGTACTAGCCAGTCAATCTAGTATGTAACTCTGAGTGAAGAGGGGTTGGTATTATGACACATTGGTCAGGAGGGGTGATAGATGATCCTCATTTACAACCTACTCCTGCTTACCTTGTCATATGGATGAAGTTTTCAAATGCTTTGGAGTTTGTACTAAGATTCTCTTGCTTCTATTGACCAGTATAACATTCAGTCCTGTGCTAGTTCTAAGTTGCAATGCTGTCATTATTCAGTATTAATTCACACAGCATATCAGCCTTTCTCAGCTTATTCCGAATTGTTATCATTAAGAGTGCTGTAATCTGCAAAGGAATTCTGGAACAGAAACACAACTTGGTTAAACAACTTGTAATTTATTGATTTTTCTCCTTAACACTTGGAACTATTTCTCAATGTACCACTCATTATTATTTCATGATTATTCGATTTCATCTCTCAGCATTTTGACGATCAGGATAAGAATATTCAGTCCTATTAAGAAATACATTTAAGTAGCTCTCCAATGCTCTGTTGTCAGTAGTCCTAGTTTTTTAGATGAAATAAATAACAGCCTTAAAGCACTGATCATAACTTAAGTTAAAGTCCTTATTAATCACCACACCATCCATTCTGCATTGTTGAATTTAATGCTTTAATGCCATTAATAATACACTGCACAAAGTAGACTTTTGACATAATGGTTTTAATAATCAATCTCAACTGAATTTCCCCTTAATGCTAGTTTCAAAACTGTTTAATATAAGGGAAGTTTTCTGGTGGCTGCAGAATTTGTGGGGTGGTTTTTACAAGGTTTCTTACCGGTTTTCCACTATACACCGGCACAGAAATTAATTATTAATATTAAGCCGTCATGTAGGTGAAATAGTTTTGAGTAGGACGTTAAACACCAATCAAACAAAACAAACAAACAAATCAAAACTGTTCATCACAGTTCATAGTGACATGTGTGAAAAAATATATTTCAAACCAAATACACAGTATAGGTCATTTATTTATTGTGTTAAATTCTATTTTTTAGAAAACCAGAAGTGAAATGTTTTTCAAATGTTTCAAAATGTTATGTAGTCTATGGATTGATAGTTCAGTGAGTGCAACACAGAAAAGGAAATTCTAAAATATATCTTGTGACCAACTTCTGCTACAAGCCGAACTGATATTAAAGTTTAAATAGCTTAAATAAGGAAGTTGATTAGAACTGTCTTCAGTAGAAGTTAAGTTGATTTTATAGGTGTTGTGTGAAGGTAGATCTCCTCAGAACATCTGGTTTCATCCACAGCTGATGTGTGATTTGATATGTTAGCACACACCCATGGGCAAACATAAATAAACCGTTCCTTACCAATGCTTTTATTATATCAAGTTATTAATAAACTTTTAAATTATGTGATGACGAATTTTTCATGCCAATCAAATAGCCCACCACTTTCTTATACCCATAAAATACAAATTCCATCTTCCATTTGATTAAATCTGTCCAGAATTTTATAACAACCATGAAGAAATCGGTAGCAAATCTTTCTTCACTTATCCTTTCAGTTAACTTTTTTATAACAACTTAGATGCTCTGGTTATCGAATGGTATAATATTTAAGATATCATCTGTGTATCAGTTTGCGTCACTCTCTGGTATTATGTTTGACAGTAAACGTTCTCTCCACAGACCTTGTTAAATTTACGAGCGTTCGATGAAAACGCATCGGATCCTCTGACATATGACATGTAAACATTTACTCAATCTTACGGCAGACGAAATCTCTGCTAATGGAGAATCACCATGGGTCAACCAAAGAATTTACTCTGATCTGTCTGATTCTATTGATGGACGATTCTTTTCTGATTTCCATCAAAGAGATCATGTCAATGGCCAATCTTTAACACTACCCAGGTGTTGGCTTCCTTCAGCTTTTCCCCTCAAAGACCAACTAAATTAACTTGTGTTTTTAAATCAAGACGTTGTCACTCAATTTTTTTTTGCATTCAGTGGGTTTCAACTTTAACTTGAGAAATGTGATTCTTATAATGCTGTAAACAGTATCTAGCAATGGAAATTTTTTAGTGCATTTCATAGAGAAAAAAAAATTACTCAGGTAAATTTATGATATATTAGCATAGATATTTTTGTTATAATCAACTTGCAGAAGACAGAAGTTTTATAATCAGCAATATTGATGGATTGATTGATTGATTGGTCTTTTATGCAATGTTCCAGGTTATTTCACTTATAATTATATGATGGCAGTGTACTTTGACAGTAAAGAGCCACATTAATATAACCGTAAAATGTGTAATATTCTGCTCTGTGGGAAAGTTCCTCCAGTGCTAGATAAAGACAGTATGACTTTACCTATGTTTGAAATATAGGGTCTTTAGTCCAAGGAAGAACACCAATAATGTTGGTCTGAGTTTTAACAAAACTTGATTACCCGGTAAGTCTTGCCAAGGCGGTTTCAATTTAATTGGTAGCGCTATGTAGTATACTTTTTTGAGTAATGAAATATATTTTCTATTCTGATTAATTTGGTTTAGACTAAGAAAGTTCTACATTTTCATAATGCATGTGTGGTCTAATAATGCTTGTCTTGCAGCAAATCTCATAATAAACATAGAAGAATTATATTTATTTAAAACTACTTTTCGATTTATCGGTCCATAAACAAACTGTACCAAGTTTATATCTTATATAATGCTTCGTTCTTGGTGGCCAGACATGTTGTTTTCTTAACAGGTCATAAACTTGGTAAGCATATGCCAAAGACCTGTTTAGACATCGTACATAAAAATTCACAGAATAATTAGTTTTTTGTTTTTATGTGACTAATTATTTTTGGAAGAGTGTTTATAGGGGATTGCGTATGCTTTTAACTACAAATATATAAAGAATGGAAGTGATTGTACTGTGATGGACTTGTTGTAGATATTCATAGATCTAGGACTGTTGTTAAAACATTAGTATGTTTTTTTGTCGTTCACTGTTAGCAGTTTTCCTTGTTTATTTTATAGACAGGAGAAGGTATAGGGTGGGGTTGTGCAGTGGATTTCACATCATTATTATAGAACTTATTATTATAAATGGTCCTATTTAAATTACTTTTTTTGCTGCTGCAATATTTTTTTGGACCTTGTCAATCTACTTGTGCATGTGCATAGTGTATATAACTGAATGTAAGGGGGGGGGGGGGGGGTTACTTGGTGCAGTAGAAACCTGGCGGTAAATGAGAACATAGTATTAGTAACTGTAGACTCAGAGGTGATGTACCAGAGGCAGATAGAAAAACAATAGACATCTGTTAAAACAATGTTATCGGGGATGGGGTTTGGATAACCAAAGCAGATGCTCATTGATCATATCAGGGCAGGGCAGGGTGGGCTGTGAGATCCTTTGGGGACACCCCTTTAGGGGATAATCAGGACTCGTGGCTGTGGCAGTTTGATGCAATGTGGCTTTATTGGTTGATGGATATAATTAATAAATTCATTAGATTTTTTTTTTTTTTAACTTGATCTAATATTACAGGCAGTTAAAGTGCTGTTTTTCTGCCTTTCTGGATCATTAGGGTGACCCCAAATAACACGGGCATATCTGGCTAATGAGATTTTGATGTAGGAAAGGTTCATGATTGGTTTATCAAACAGAAATAACCCTTTGTAAACAGAAATAACCCTTTATAAACAGAAATAACCCTTTATAAACAGAAGTAACCCTCTAAAAACAGAAATAACCCTTTATAAACAGAAATAACCCTTTATAAACAGAAATAATGCTTTACGAACAGAAATAACCCTTTATAAACATAAATAACCGTTTATAAACAGAAATAACCCTTTATAAACATGAATAATCTTTATAAACAGGAATAACCCTTTCAAAACAGAAATAACCCTTTCAAAACAGAAATAACCCTTTATAAACAGAACTAACGCTTTACCAACAGGAATAACCCTCTATAAACAGAAATAATGCTTTACCAACAGAAATAACCCTTTGTATAGATTCAAATTAAATCTTTGAATGAAGAACATTGTTTCATCTGCAGAGTAATTACTTAAGCCAGTGTCATTTACATACTTACAGGTACATCTGTGGGCAAACCTTTAAAGTCTATGAGTGAAATGACTTGGTTTGCTGATCCACCAAATAACTAAATATACATATTATACTGTCTAAAAGGACTCTGATGTTTCAATGATGAATCTATCTGTTTAACTTCAGGATAGATTCCCATAACAGTATCAATATTGTATGATGATTAGTCCTTAGTCTCCTACCACACATCCATCATGTCTGATGACATATGAACAATATATATATATACAGCACTTCAAGAAAAAGACAATAAATACCCTAATTTTTATTTTATGAAATGTCAGAAACATTTTTAGCATACTATTGTACAATAATTTACATCACGTTTTCCAGGGATCATTAGCCGAACCTTCAGCGCTGCTGTTCATGATTGCAAGTCAGCCTTCAGAAATATCAAAAAATATCTGTATGTGAAGAATTACCAGTCATGTCCTGCAGCTTTGGTAGTTCCCTAGAAACATTGTGACAGTGTCATTTGAGTGAAATGACTTTCAGTACATACAGCTTTTATAAAATTAATAGGATAAATAAAATAAACCAATAAGCAACCTACCAAAGAACTCAAAAGAAAAGATTTAAAAAATGTTGAGATATTTACTGTATTGTATTATTGTAATATATATTACATAGATAGCAAAAGTCGGGAAGCTAATTGGACATTTTATTTATTCATTAGGATGATGTTGCCATGGTTTCTTTATTGAATGATCATTATAACAGGTAATAAAATCAAGCGTCTCATTTGTGAATCCATTCTGTGAATAATGTAAATATCTGTCTTGATTTCTTCTCATCAACATTCTGATACAGGTTTAAGCACAAAAACTCATATTAGATACATTGCTTACTCAACTTCAAAAGAAATGAAGTGCCCCATAAACTTTAAAAGGCCTCATTGTTGTCTATTTAACCATGGGCAAAAACAATTTTACATATTCCATAACACAAAGTGAACTTGAATATTTGATAAATAAACAGTTTCTTTTATCGAATCATTACTCTCATCTATGGCCTTTAGGAAAATTTGTCTTATATAACTATTTTCATATTGAAGAGAGATTAAAATAAAACTAAAGCATACCAACTGACTCCAATCTTATTGTTGGAATAGGTGGATGGTTGGGTTGGAGCATCGGGAAGCAGATTTATTGAGGTGTTCTGTTTTTCAGTATGTTAATGCACTGTTGCCTTCTGTTCTGCCAGGGTCATTTAGGGTGGTTTTCTTCACCCACTGAGCTGGCACTGGTCACATGAGTCAAAACTCCCTAATCAAACAAACAAAAAAAATTTGGAAAGGCTTTCTCTTCTTTTGAACACACTTATCAGTATCCTGTCGTAAACCCATGATATTACTTTTTAGTTGGAATGGCATCCTTGGTCTTGCGGCAAACATGTTAGGAGGGATACGCTTACAAGTTATTATTTATACAGAAAGCTTAATATGGTGTTTATCGCCCTAGGGAAGGACGATATTAGCTATATATTTTCAAATTAGTTAGGAGTGAATTCTGTGATTGATAGAATTTATATTTTTTCCGAACCAACCATATGTCAGAATTATCAACCAATCATGTGGTTAAATAATTTATACATTTCTAATGTTTTATCCCTTTGGATCTCTTAGTTTATAGTTTAATTTAATATATTTTATTTTATAAAGTTCAGGATAATAATTGATAGACAGGCAATAAACCTAACATACAACCGTCTTTTAGCCTATGTAATGATTTATGGGATGCGAAAGTGTCTGATCAATCTAGGAGATTTACTGTAAACCAAGATCTGGTCTTGCTTCTATGGAAATGGTCTTATTGTGACTTAAATTTCCTTGCCTTCCAAAGAGCTAAATATTTAGAAGTTATACATGTATCAACTTTAAACAGGTAGGTTGCCAAAGGCGATGAATATCTATATTTGGTGAAGTGGAAAATTCTACTATTATTTATTCAAGTTTTTTAAATCCTTTTTATCTTTCTAATACACTCAAATTCTCTATTTAAGTACATATGTGAGCCTATAAGAGCAGTTAGTTTTCCTTAATATAAAACATGGCAAACCTTGTTTAGCCCACTTGTCTATAGTGGTTGCTTTTTCACTACTAAATGGAAGGAGGGTCAGTATGGGTAGCAAGTGGTCACCACATGGTTGTAGAGGGACTGACCAGGGTTTGTTTATTAACAGTTGTTTAGCCATCTGGCAGAAGTGTGGTCAAGATAAGATGTATTAAGTAGGTATAAATCTCCCTGTTAATCAATAGACTACTGAGTGTATACAACAGACAAAATATATTAGTACATTTATTGTGGGCTGGCCATGTCTGTGATTCTACAGTTTACATAAATCTTCTATCTCTATTGTTTATTTTATTTTATTTTTAGTATTGCAGACTTATTTGTGTTTTGTGTCCAGGTAATGTTCTATTGTTGTGTTATTTGTTACCAATGTTGTCTATAGTTTCCTTCACCAATATCACTTGTGTGCTGTCCTATGGGTGAAGTATGGCATAAACGCCCAATCAAACAAACAATTTGAAATTTACTGTCTAGTCTTATTGAACAATTATTTATTTGTTGAACTTGCTTTTTCCAATCCAAGGCAATGATCGGTTGACTCTTAGATTTTTTGACATGCCTGTTAAGAGCAAGAGCCCATGTTGTTACAGTGGGAATAACCTTGAAGAGAATTCAATGAAACTCCAATTTGTTAATGTGCAATTTACAGTCTAGTCATACTGAGGTGAAAAAAAAAGGAATTTTGTTGACCCTTTTAAGCAGTCTTTGTTTCCGCTAAGCTAGGTATGTGGTATAAAAAACAGTCATCACTTGTACAAAGTAGAATTGATAGCTGCGGGATAAAAATCAAGGGTTTATTGCTTCCTAAAGTCGATCACTTGTGGGTGTTCTCTGGCCATTGGAATAGTACTCTGTTCTGATTGCTCCTAGCCAATGTCATATTGTGTTTTTCTGTTTCTTCACAAATTAGATTCTCAAACTATATTGCCTGTTTGCAGTTGTTTTGTGGCAGGGAGAAAATGTTTAGGTAATGGAACTATTATGCGCTTCTAGTCAGGTTTGCTATAACCGTCAGATTGAACAAATTACATGGCTTCTTTTTTTGGGGCTAATAGACAAACCAAGACTCAACAGGAAATGAAGACCATAGAGATGCATCCTGGGATGTCAGAACTGTTTTGGACATCTTGGAGACCTTCTGCATTCATGGCCCCGATTTATTAATTAGTGAATAAATAGGGGCAATTTCCTTGTGTCAGAGATGAGAGGGTGCCATGCTGTGCTCAATCTTGTCTTCATTCCCATGTCATATTTGCTGGGAAGCAATTAAAGATTTCTCTAACAACCTCCATGAAATTTCCATCATGGCAGTCGGACTGAACTATGGAGGACTTCCTTAGATATCATTCATGGAAGAATGGGGCATAACCAGGAATTTCTGCTGGTTCATGTTCTTAGTCATCTATAGTTACTTTTGTGTACTTCAATTCTTATTCTGAGGGTGATTCCAGTGACAAATTAAATTCTGCCTCTTCTATTTGAATCTGTTCCCAATGAATCCAAGAAATCTTCTGTTTACAAAGCATGAAAGTCTATCTTCTTATCTTGCAATTAATTTATTTTACATTGACCAGCTACAAACCTATGTAGAAGAGTTTTGTTTATTTGACTTTGGATGTTAGTGGTGAATGAAAATAAACAGCCTCTCAGCTTATTTCTTTAATGTCTTTGGATGGATTAAGTACTTTATATCCACATGAGCAGAGTATCCTTGATTGTGGATGTCCACTGTGGATACCGGTTGAGCCCTGGACTGTAACTCCCCTATAGAAAATAAACAGGGTTAGGGTTTGACCAGTTAGACAAATAAAGACTATGTGTCAAGCCCATGTTCTACTTTGTGACAAATTTGGACAGCTGGCAAAAGCAACATGGCTGTATCTGTCAGTCTGATGTTTACTTTGAAACTGTTTTATCCAAATACCATAATTTCCCCAGTTGATCTGGAGGAGTTATTTCTATTGTGGGTCAGTATGTTTAGATGTAGGGGATATTTTTTGTTACCAACTTGATGCTATGTTTGCACCTGATGGCTGTTTTCCTCTGCCCAGAACTGATTATTGGAGCCTTGCTAAGTTGATTGTAATTGCTAAGATTTGGATTACAATAGATACTCTACAAAACTGATTTCTAACCAATATGCTATTTTATTTTCTGTACAAATGCTGATATTTTATAGCACACTTTATTGCCAATAAACTGATAGCTCAAACAAAGAAATAAACACTGTTTATATTTGTATGACAATTTTTATGGGTTTAGCTTTGCCTTATTCCAATTATCTGTTGATCTTATTTGGGTATTTACCATAGCCTGATGACTGCAGGACTTTAGACTGGAGAAATGAGAGACACATGTGCTAGGTTAGCTTGTCCTGTTTATGTCAGGTCCACAGAGAAGAAGTACTGTTAAATCAGCTTTTCTGTAGTGATGCAGCTGTCCTTACCAACTGCAATAGACATACCAGTCTTAGTCGGCCCTAACATTAACCCATTTACAGTATTTCATATCCTTTGTCACAGAATCCATCTTCATAGTAACATTAGTGATAGTCTTTCCACACCATTTAGCTCTGAGACAATCAGCCCTACAATGGTAAATCTGAACACAAAACATCTTATTTTGATTTAGGTCAGCTTAGTTTAAAGACTTGAGAAGCCAAGAGTACTCAAGTGGTTTCATTTTTAAAAGTAAACTTGCAGACTGTGACCAAATTCTAATTCTGACAGTCTTGTAATGTCTGATTATGTATTGCAGTTTTGTGTCAGTCATCACCTTACCAAAATGATGGTAATAACAATTTGTTTATCCATACCAGTTTCTGTCA
>JAVFBZ010043675.1:28431-44187 GCA_032466195.1 Katharina tunicata
TCTCCCAGCCCTTGTTTCCTACCATTTTCTTACAAGCCAGCTAACAGTTCCTCACTTTGACATGTGATGATACTGCTCATCTGTCCTTGTCGGTTATACTAATGCCTGTGTATCTTGTTAGCCAAAACATCCAGTCAAATTTGTACATGGTTGACAAACATCTGATACCTTCATTTTTGTCTTAACTTGTTACAAAACATGTGTTCTAACTCCATTATTGACAGAAATATTCGTGTCTTGAAAAAATATATTGTGGAAACATTCTTTATTGTCAAAAAGGTTACTGCCATATGCATACCGTCCCTTTCAAATTGAGCATGATGCTCATTACAGCTTTCTGCTTCATTGACCAATTTAGGGAAGAAACTTGTGTCTGGCTAATTAGAGTTATGCCAACTTTACAAAACTAGTTATTTCCATAGAATGTGTCACAACTATTACATAATCATGATTCAACACAATTACAAAGACAAATAGCTGTCTAATGAGACATGAATAACCATGGTGGCAAATTTATCTTCTTGCTTGACGAAAATCAAGGTTCAAGATATGTGTTTGCTCATGCATAATTCAGTCAAATTATTATTCCAGTTCATTGTGCCGTTGTTAAAATAACTACGGTAATTGCTAATTAGTCTAAATTCGATGCCAATTTTGAGCTGTTAGAATTTATAAAAGGAATTCAAAGTTATACAGGATGGATTAAGTACTTAACACTTTGTCAATCAGAAATAAATCAAATTTAATTATGCTTAATAACTAGTTAGAGAGTTCACATTTTTACACTAATGAGGAAGACTTTATTATGATCTAGCTATAAGGACATTTTTGCTGGTTTTATTATTACTTTTTTTAATTTAATGTGACTAATTTTAGAACTATTAAAAAAATGGATTTCATCAAAGACATTGACCACCACAATTCCTGGTTGTCATTGTTGGTTTGACGCCACATCGTAGCTGAAACATCGCTGAATGTGGCGTAAGACACCAATCAATCATTGTTGGTTTGTGTATACATTAACTAAATTTCGCATTGAATAATAGTCTTCATTGGTTAAACCTATTATAGGGTGACCCTTTAAGACATGCTAAGGAACAAAGAGACCTTTTACAAGAGACTGGGTATATAAATTAGCAGTTTGTATTCCCTGGGAATCCTGGCTTATCAACTAATGGTCATTTAAACAGCTCTGTGTCAACCCTGATCATTCTCAGTCTACAGTTTTACCAATACTCCTGAGAAAATAACAGATCTTCACATATCTGGGCACAATCTGTAACTGTGTTCATCCTGACTTCTGTCCTGCCTCATTATGGCTATAGACTTGATCAGTGAAATATTAAACCCAAGCCAGATCAAGGCAATTGGAATTCTGTAATTGCAAAAGATCTCACTTTTTGATGTCATTACTTAAGCAATTGTTTGTGTTATCTAACATATAATCGATAGTTTTATGCAGTTAAGCTTCTAACTTGAGATCTGTTACAACTTGGTTTTATGGCTTTAAATTGCAATTTCCACATTTTAATTTTAATTATCAAATAGTGTTGCTTTGTTACAATATGGGAAATGGACATTGGAATCTATCCTGACTTTCATACAGTAAAAAAAAAAATGCTGCAGTTGTTCAATGATTATTCTTTTCCACATGTCTTGCTTTGCCAGCACCTGTTCAAAAGAATGACTGATCCAGTACTGGTAAAGCTGCCATTGTTTAGTCAATTCAGCAGCATAAATACTTCACTTAGATGTATGGTTGAGCAAAGCTGTTTTATTAGATTGGGTAATCTGTGAAGCTTAACAGTAATGGCCAATTAAACTGTGGCAAAGAGTTTGATAATTAAGGGAGGCTGAGATGGTGGAGATAAGGTCTGAGATCAATTACTGAACACTGCCTGAAGTCCAGTTCCTCTAACTTAGTTCTCTCATTAAGTATTGGCTCTTTGAAAGCTTATCGATTAGTCCTCGAAAAAAACGAACCATTATCGGAAACTGATGACACTGTTTAAAGAGCCAAAATGAATTGTTTCTTTTACTCCTGAATTGTCTTACAGCTCAAGGGTTAAATATCAGCAGTTCTCGTTTTATTTCACTATTTCTCCCTTAAAACTTTTGAACTCATTTATCCTACCTAGTCTCAGCAGAACCAATTTCTGCAGAGACTGGTTGCCTAAACTATCAAATTTATGTTTTAACTGCATAAGCTTGGAATCAAATTACTTTTCAAAACATTTTATTATGGTACAAGTCCCTGATTGATTTTCTTCAAAAAAGAAAAGAAAATATGTTGACATTTGTGAGCTGTTTTGACTAGATGTTCACAGGATAGACCATTTGTAACTGAAACTGATGTGATATGATAATCTAAATGAAAGAAATATAGAACAGTTATTATAATGAAATGAGTTTCTAAAGGCTGATTTCCTTTCCTTTATTAAATTTCCTCGGTAGATCTGCAGAGCTGTGCTTCCCTTCATGCAGTATTACACATATTAGGTTTGGTATTCAATATGTGTTCCCTGGAATAACTCGCTTAATCTCCCATACATCTGTCAGTGATAACAATGTTTCAGGCCCTTTGGGAGACCAATGGTAATCTGGGCTGGCTATTGTTTTGGTAAATCAGATTTGTGTTTCTCGGACAATGATCTGGGGTGGACAGTGCCTGAGTTAAGAAGGTTAACCAAGAAAGTTCCTCTGCAATTCCCCATAGTCACACGATTGCATGTGTCTGGTACAAAGATCTGGTCATCCCAAATATAACACCAACACTCTTATCAGCTGGATACTACCAGTATGACCAGTCAGTGATGTCACATATATTGTTGTTTTCTTTGGATACTTTCTTCAGATGTTTCAGTGTCCAAATTATATGGGTTACCTGTTTTCCAAGAATTGCGTGTTCTAGGCGTAAAAGTTTAAATAGCCAGGTAGAGTATTTTAAACTTGTAATTCTCAATAATTAACTGTCATCTCTTCCTCTTCATTTAAAGATAGGCAAAATATCCAGGCAGATAGAGCAAGTAAGTCATGCCATGTGATGCAAGAGATTGCATGCGATTCATTCCAGTTCAGGGTACATGCTACTTTTGTTTTAGTTATAACATCACACGGGAAGTTAAAGAGATGACAATTATCCTATCCGTTCCTATAACTGCACCAAAGCAATTTAAAAGACCGTTCTTAATAAAATGCTATTTCAAGCATACCGCCAGAGTTTCAAGGATGTACCTGGAAGTCAAGTAGAAGCAAGCAAGACTTATTGTGCCTATCGTACTTGTGACTCAAAGTTGCTATATGCAATATTTTCAAGGTACATGTATGTATTGCTGCATAAAGTACAGAGGTAGAATGTGAACTGTTGTTGTACTTTGCGATGCCTGTAGTTACCATCTAAATTTGGATCGACCTCTAACCTGTTTAAGGGTGTGGATTGTGCACATCCAATTTGTGTTGTCAGACAGGCGTGACAGGAGGGCAGCCAGCACAGTGATCTCTGGTCAGAGGTGTCTGCTCCCCCACTGCTCGAAAGGGAACACCCCTGACATGAGACCAGCATTACTTTGACTTACATGAAAGTCCCCATTCTGTTTTAGTGCATTTATGAGCCGCAAACTTTAGTACATGATGATTGACTAGTTTATATAAACCTACTCATTTTCTTGTCTTTACAGAATCTAAATACTTTTTTCTTGATAATTGACAAATATGGACTCTGGCCATTGCATTACTTTTATTGTTTGACAGCATTTTCAATATTTTTCTTAAAACAATTACATTTAAATGAAATTTTCTTGTGTCCCATATTTACGTTTTTGTAGAAATAATTGATTATATTTCTAAAGATTTGTAATGAGTAAAGGATTTACAATTTTAAGGCATGTAAGATTTAATCCTAACCTAATTCTACGTGCAAAGTTGTCCAAACATGATGTTGAATTACTTGTTGAATACAGCTTGTTCCTCAATATAATTGCTTGCATATTTAGTATCTTCACTCACATTTTTTCATTCCTTGTCGGAGAATTCTGTTGAATATTTCAATACAAAGTGAAGTTCATTAAACATTATCAACAACATTGGTTGCCAAAGTTTTTACTTTTCCTGCTCATCAGAAATTCAGACAGGAATTAGTTTGACATATAGATGATAGATAGTTGAATTACACTGCCATCAGTATGCGAGATTTCCTGTCCGAAAGATGCACGCAAGCACCTTTGCTGTGTCTATACCAATCAATGTCTGCAACAGCTTGTATTGAGCAGAGAAGGGGTTTTGATAAAGAGGCCTGAAGAGAGATCTAGTTTCATTTATTCACACAATTTACCATTTTCTCTTGGAGATAATCTGTTAACCTTAACATCACCTCAAATTGCCATGTAGATATTGATTCTAAAGTCTTGGAATTTGATAAAGGTCGGTCAAAAACAAAGACTGTACTTCACACTGCTTCCCACTGCTATACAAGCTGTTCCTTGTTGGGAGATTGTGTCTCTTTGTACTACGCCTCCTGTTATTAGACGGAAAACACAACAGATGTAGCGAGAAAATCGTCTTCCTCACCATCTTGTTCTATTGATTCAGGACAGTTTCTTTTTCTTCGTTTCTGGCAGAGAAAAATCGAAGCAGAAACAACAGACAACATGAAAGTATGTACTCGGAAACCGTACACTTAGCAGAAAAAAAATCTATAATTCACTAACCATTTTCATCAGCATTGCACCAAATTGTTTTCTGGCTATTTCTGTTGATGAGCAGGAGTTCAAATAAAGCGATATTTGTGCAGCAACTCTTAGTACCTTTTTTATTAATCAAACCCAAAAAATAATTAAAAATTCAGTATCAATTCTGAAATTAAAAGGAAAGAACGAACTTTCGGGAGAATTTTATTATACCGATCTGTTGTTATGCTAAAGGTTTGTTCTTT
This sequence comes from Katharina tunicata, assembly GCA_032466195.1. NCBI lineage: Eukaryota > Metazoa > Mollusca > Polyplacophora > Chitonida > Mopaliidae > Katharina > Katharina tunicata. The sequence goes on from JAVFBZ010043675.1 coordinate 33,362, forward strand.
GCTGAAATTATATGGTGAGCTTTTATTGAAGAATAAAAAAACATCACAGTGGCGCATTTCCAAACGCTTTGGGCTTTTCTTTTGTACCATTATGCCCATTAAAAAAACCCAGACTTTTGGTTATTCCAGGAGCTTTCTCTCAATGGTTACTTTGGCTGACCAAATAAACATAAACCAAGTTATCTGACAACAAAATTGACTGTTTTCTCTGGCTTGAAGTACAATTTGGGTCATCTTGTCTCAAATTGCTGATTTTACCTGCAGAGAAAAAAGTAGCTTCAGTGAGTGTAAGGAAAGCCTATGGCAGTTATAAACATTCACCAAACGGCCAGATGTCATCTTGTTCCGTTATCTGTTATTATTCCCGCCCATTGCCTGTGCATGTTCTTTTTTTAGCAACTAGTAACTTACTGTTTTGTTAAGTGAATCAGCATCCTCGTTTCCGGAGTTCTCCCCCTTCATGAAGGTCATTGAGTGCATGGTTTCTCAGTTGTCGGTGGCAGATCACCTGTATAATTAGCTAGCTTATTTCAGGTAAAGAAATTCTCGCATACCTCATCCATTGGGTTCTTCTGTATTTCAAGTTGATATCCACTGAAATATAGACAATGGCTTACCTTCAGTGTGTTCTTTGCTTGATTTTATAATGCGTGTACATTTTTTTAATTTTGTCTGTAATCTTATATACATGTACAAAGATTGTGATGATAACGATCATAATATTAGTAAATGAATTATTTTTGATTTGAGTAGAAAAAACCTTGCATCAACATTATGGCATTCAGGGCAACCCTATACAGACTGATTAAGTGAAGAATATCTTTCTTTCTGTACTATATATAGTCATTTTATATAGCATTGCACACTTTATATTCCTTGTTGTAATAGATTTTCCCAAAAAGTCATAGTTGACCTTACCATGGTCATGTGTGATGCTATGAAGATTGAATATGGGAACATAAATTAATCCTAAATAAAGTGTAGTAGATGTACTTGGGGAAAACTTTTTTCATTAAGCTATATATTTGAATGTATAGAGGCTGTAATTTCCTTTGGTAATTGGTGATTTGGTAAATTTACCATTTATACACCCATCGATCAGACCTCACTTATTTAAGCATAAAATTGACTTTAACACACATTTAAATGACCCTATCCAGTCAGGTCTTTGCTATTGTTCGGGTTCCCCTATGGTCTATTTTAAGAGGTATGAAAATCTGGCTTCATTTATAGTCTCATATTTTGACTAAGCATGGCACTTTTAACATAGAAAGCTGTGTACAAACATATGCTGTTCGTATGTCTCCTTAGGTTAAAGACAAAAAAATATCAGCTCAGTTTTTGCCGGTCTTACTATGTGAGATTACTTTCAGATATCCTGCCTCATTAAAGTAACATTCCGATTTGGTCATTTTTTAAAGGCGTTCCTTCCTTACAGAAAGTGTCACATCTTATCAGAGTTTCTTCACTGTGTCTTTGTAAACCCTTCTCACCACAGCTGCCCTTTTTCCAGTGAACAGCAGGACATCCATGTAATGTAAGCAACTAACTATAACGATTTTTACACTTCCCATTTGGCTGACCCTGTCTCGTGAGTTAAAAGTGAGTTTAACTAACTTAAACGTGAGTTTAAGCATAAAATTGACTTTAACACACATTTAAATGACCCTATCCAGTCAGGTCTTTGCTATTGTTCGGGTTCCCCTATGGTCTATTTTAAGAGGTATGAAAATCTGGCTTCATTTATAGTCTCATATTTTGACTAAGCATGGCACTTTTAACATAGAAAGCTGTGTACAAACATATGCTGTTCGTATGTCTCCTTAGGTTAAAGACAAAAAAATATCAGCTCAGTTTTTGCCGGTCTTACTATGTGAGATTACTTTCAGATATCCTGCCTCATTAAAGTAACATTCCGATTTGGTCATTTTTTAAAGGCGTTCCTTCCTTACAGAAAGTGTCACATCTTATCAGAGTTTCTTCACTGTGTCTTTGTAAACCCTTCTCACCACAGCTGCCCTTTTTCCAGTGAACAGCAGGACATCCATGTAATGTAAGCAACTAACTATATGGGTAAAGAAAAAAAAAATGGAGACGGCTTTCTGCAGCAGGCAGACACAAGACATTTAACATTAAGAGTATATCGTTTTTCTGCACACAATTGCAAAAATGTATATGTACCATTTTATGAGAAGATACCACAAGTTCTTCGATGAGGTTGATTTGTTTTTACTTCAATACCAAGATAACACTGAAAATGAATTCTATGATTAATACAAATTGTAAGATACTGCATATATTCTCTGTTTTTTTATCTGCTAATTTTGTTTCTGTCAAGAATTTGGTGAAGTGTTACAAACTTGTAAGCATCAAATAGTAGATAGATTCAATATTTTAGAAATGTAGAACTGAAAGATAAAAATGTTTCTTTCCACCAAAAACAAACTAAATCCATTTGGCTTTGACTGTCAACACTCTTACAGCTAAGTGCTAATACACTGATATGTTGTCTTAAGTTTATTTTCCCTATATATTTAGGAATATTTACCAGATTGCTCCCTGATTATAAAGTCAAAAAAGAGTACAAAACATCAAAAGAATTACAATGACTTTCTAACCCCCTTGGTGAATTCATTTGTTGTCTTGATGAAAGTTTTAACCTCACCATTTCCTGTCATTTTGTGTTTACTTTGATCCTTAAACCTTAAAAAAAGTCAATTGTTGTTTTATGGGATGTAGGTTTTGTCGCCGCCTTCGTTACCCGCAGTTCTGTCTTGAGTCGTTCTTGTTTACCCTCTTTTCATGTAAGTATGAAAGTAATACCCTCTTAACATGTTGGCTAGTAAACCCACACCTCTCCCTTGGGGATAGGAATGGTACTGCCTTGTTTCCCTCTTGTGAACATGGGTAGACTCTTCCTAAAGCTTGTACTGATACAGAATTATAGGTGTTTATATGTCTGTTAAAGTGAACTGGTCGGGTTTGTAGGGGGTGCCTATCCCTCCCCAATGCTAAAGTTGGCTAAGATCTTGGAAGGCAACTGAAAACACAGATGGCTGACTAGTTCTGATATTTGAGACAGTGTGTCAGTAAGGGGCCTGTACACTACCTCTACAGTTTGTACAATACCCAGTCTGGCTGACAAGCTACAAGACTTCCACTGCAATATAGACAAGTCTGAATGGTTCACAGTCACTTCATAGATCTACTCTATAAAGATACCTAGATCCCCAAAGTTTCTACAGCACTGGTGTAGTACAGTAGAGATGTGCTTTACTGATGAATAGGGATTCTAACACTATAACCCTAACTCTCTCTGGGTATACTGTTGCGGGACATGTACCCTAAAGTTTCTTCTACAGGACTCTTCTTTACACTGGATCTCTATGTGAGAGGTTTCTCCTGCTGGTAACATTGATCCAGAAAGCTCATTGTATACCATCTCTATGTGAATAATCTGTACTCAAGGGCTGCTGCTCCTTACTCTGTGTTATTGTGTAATACATATCTTCACGGCTTGAACCCTCTTGTAGGTTGAGGTACTGGCCACCCTCTCTGTATCTGTGTTGATCTGGCTTTACTCCATGCTAGAGGGTTAGTGAAGTAGCTTATTGATCCTGTGTAGCTCCGTTGAAATTTCCAATCCTAAACTAGTAGAAGAGTTCCCCTGGATTTTATCCTCTCTGTGATTCTAGTGAAGGAGTTCTTGAGGCATATTGGAAACCTTTTACCAGTAGTAAGGGAGATAAATGGTGGGTATTAATCAATATATTTATTTTCTTAGTGAAACATAACAACCATGATTACAGTAAAAAGTTTTTAGTTGAGAGGATTTTGTATTAATCCACATGTTATCTAACCAACATGATATAAACATTTGTAGCGAAAACAGTATGTTTTTCATTTAATTTTTTTGAGTAAGACACTTTGTAGTGCTCTCCAATGATCCATGGAGGATTAATCCATGGTTCTTCTCAGATTAGCCTTAATCTTTTGAATCTCTCATTTTACATTTTGAATATCCAACATTTGCTTTGTTTGATTTGGTCATGTAACATGATAAAGTGCACAAAATCAGGAACTTGAACCAGTACTTAGAAAGTTGCAGTGACAAGGGATTCAGGTTGATATCCTTAATGCTTCTAGGCCATGATGAAACCTACACGAAAATAGTTTGACACACTTAAGGTTGAGGCAAACACATGGGATAAGCAGGTTGATTATGTCAACCAAACATGTACATTTTTAATTGAAACAAAACTCTTTTTCTTTTTTTTCAATTTTAGTTAACACTTCTTAAACATTCTTTGTATTGATGAAATTAAATGGGCAATCTTCTAAATAAAGTTTGATTGATTTCTCCTTTGTGTACTTTGAAGACAGGTAGAATGTAAAAGGTAAAACCCATAACAAATTAATGAGGCATTAAACCCTTTTTTGGAAGTGTCATCAGTATATAAATAAGTGTAAACTTTCTATTGACCTTTGACACCTAAGCGTGACAAATTGATAAGGATTTAGTAGCTTGTTGACCATATCCCCTTCACCCACTCTCTAATACCACTACACCCCCTCCCTTCTATCTCTGAGATCAAACTTTCTTACACTTGAAGGGATTTATTTATCTGACTATCTCTTTGCCCCCTTACAATGGTCATCAGGTTTCAATGTTATGCTGGTTTGAATTAGGTCTCCCCTGCTGTAGTTGGTGGTGTTATAAACAAAGTTAGCTGACACCCTGTGTGGTGAGCCTGTTGATGGTCACATTGTGCAAGACCAGTTCCCTTCTTGACCATGGCTCAGTAAACTGCTTAATAGGCCGTAAACTCATCCCTGAAGCCACATAGCTGGGAGGTTGATTAAAGGCTGTCACAGTAGATTGAATTCACACCCAGAGGGACTTTCATGTTGATCTTCACAAAACTGACTTGAAGGGCACACAAGTCCACAGCAGTATTTTTGCCAGAGATAAAGAATTAGTGACTTTTATTTACTTAAATTCTTTAAAGATATACTCATAAAACACTTACATTAATTCTATTTACCAGTGTTTATCCCAAGGTAAATTACTGACTCTTTTTGTTTTGAAAACCTACTTATAAAAAAATAAAGACCTTAAGGTTCAATTGATGAACTCAATGAAGTCAAAACTGTGATATAACATTATCCGTGTTAAATCAATTAAATTCTAATTATGGAATGTGTGAAGCGGCTTTGTTTTTTCTTAATTGTTTAAATATGTTGGATTACAGACTAGAAGGAGCCGATGTTTAAATTTACAATCAGTGGGTGTAGCTCAAACATCGGTCAAGAAACAGTGCAATATGAAAAGCTGCCAAGATTCAGAGTCTAATAAAACCCCACCACCTTCCTTACCACAGACCTCCACACATTTAAGCTTTATCCTTCATTGTTGCGCACCCTAATTGTACATCCATTATACAAAGTGCGTTTCTTTCAAAATACAAACCGCTAAAAAATGTAAATATTCACTTTGAAGATTTTTGTGAACAATAGTTTTCTACTTTATTTTATTGTATTCATTTTCTGCTTTAAGACTTCAGTAACTAGACTATTGAAATCATAGAATTTGAAGGTTCCCAAGAGCAATTGACCATAGTAGCATGTATACAAATAATACACCTCTGAACAATTGTCTAAATTTGTAGTCATTGCTCTCAAATTAACCATTAACACAGCACAAATCATTTATATACTGGTCAATGGTTATTGGCTTGTGGAGTTGATCTGTTTAGCGTTTAAGTGTTAAATGGCCAATTTGACAGCTCTTTTAGTTCTTTATTGCCTGTGTTGTGACAATGGGCAATGCCCCTGTGGTGTAATGGATTATCGCGTTTTGCTGCCCTTTCAAATGCTTTTTGGTGCTAATGTGTGAGATAGCTATCCCAAGGCTGTGTTGCCCAGTGTTAATGGTGCTTTAGGCCAGTCCTCACATGTGGCCTACTTATCCTGTTAGAGACAGACAGTCACCAGACCACAGACAACAGCATCCATTTCCAGAGAGAAAACTAAAACTGAATTTAAATTGCTGTGACATACTGTTGAAGTGATCTGGGTATCACATACACTCAACAGATGTGGACTTATGTAAACTGTTTACTCTTGGAGTTTAAGCCTTCCTGTGGGTAATCTAAGGTGATGCAAATGACCACCGTTTCTGGTTTGTTTCCTCTCTATACTGTACAGAGGTAAACAGATGTGGAAACTAGTTTGTCTGTATGGGTAATGATACAGGCTCCATACTTTCATTCCAAACTCTTACTCTGGTTTATAATCAGGTTGAGGCGGTAAGAGACGTCTACTTAGTAAGCCACCCACCATAAGGATTGTTATCGACTGGCTTGTCCATATAGTGTTAAATACTTGGATAGAAGGTACGTGAAAACTAACAGGTAGATTTTATATCACATTTCTTGTGACATATACTTAATTTTTGTGGAAGCAAACTTACAGTTAACGAACCTGTGTCGTTACAGAGATCTAATAGTCTCTCAATTTTAGTCTTGACAATAGAATATAGGCTGCAAGAAAGTGCATAAATATTAGCCCTGTGTTTTCTATGGTGCACACTATGTCAAAAATACATTTTATATTTCACTTCAACTGTAACATAATAAATTAAAATAAACAAATAATCAAAAGATGGTACCAGGTACCTAAACTGTCTTCAGTTTATTCACTTACTTTTTTAACATTATTGATCAAATATTTTAGATTTACACTTCCCATTTGGCTGACCCTATCTCGTGAGTTAAATAACCTTGGCACTGGAGGAAAACCCTAATCAATTAATCAATCAATAAGGGTTTTGAGATTAACAGAATACGTGACCAGCTAGCCTATATTAACATGATATACAGTTAGTTCCTGAAGCTAAATTTGAACAACACTAATGCTGCGTTGTGGGTATTCCAAAGTGAGGACTTAAGCTGGCAGATGACAAAATTTCTTCCTTTTTATGTTTGGATTTATTTTTTTGATTATAAACCTGGCATTAATCCATCTTTGTAAAGTTCCTCTCGGAAACTGCCGTCTGTATTTGAGATGATCTGATGTCTGACTTCCATACAGGATTAGGCTGTTGTCACACTGATGGACAGTTACCGACTCGCTCCGCTCCTAAATCCTAGCTATCACGGATCTCATCTTCACTGACCATGGACCCTCCGCTTCCAGTCTGCTCTCTCACATAGCCACCACTTAAATCTATTGATTCTTTGATCTATCTGTATCCCTCATAGCTTGCTGTTACTGTAAATATCCTACTAAAAGTCAAAAGATACCTCACTCTGTCTCGAGAAGTACATGTGGATTAAAATACTTTGAAGATTCACTGTTTACCTTATAGTATAAATTTATCATACGGATTTATTTCACATGGTTAACTTCAAAATTTAATAAATATCTATATTAAATTGGGAATTTATTTATTTTGAATGTTTAACGTAACAACAAGCATCATGTTACCTAGTATAACATTTATCATTGAACAGATATAAGCAAACAATTTGAGGGATTGTCTTTCAAACTAAAGATATAGCTGAAAATGGTTCGAACACAGGATTGTGTCCAATCATGTATGCCTTGTAGACATTTACCAACATAGGTATTTGGGATTATGAACATAGAGTTAAGTTTGATGTATTTTCTGATAATTAAACATATGGGAAACATGTTCAATTAAAACCTATGATAATCAAACAATGTTGATGCATTCTCGGTGGACTTTGATCTATGAACAGTCATTTGGGAATTCTCAATGGATAAAGAGAGACCCACAGAAAGTGTACTATATTTACCCTTAATACAATCAGTGGGAAACATTGACCAAAACACATGATTACTCAAATGAGGGGGATAGTAGAATTCAACAATCAAAAATATTTGGGTAATTCTCAATTTGTAAAACCTAGATTAATTATAGTATACATATTAATAAACAAATGTATAGAGAACATATTAATAAAAAATATGATTAATTAGTGGGACAGTGGGACCCTTGCTGATTTTATCTCCTGTGGATCAAATTGGATATTTGGGGAAGTGTCAGTTAGTACTATAAGGCCGATTTATCTTCCAATAATTAACTGGATAGGTATTAGTAAATGATGCCTAAAACAATTGAGCTGTTGGTGTATTTTATTTGGTCCAGTGAGCTGTCCGGATCCATTTGGTTGAAAATGGTATCCTTAATTCTGTAATTGGTATATCAATGTAGCTAGATTCATGGTGTAGACAGATAAGATTTGTTATTGTTTATGTGAGGAGATGTACTGAGAAACACTATTATTTCTGACACATAGTTGGTTTGGAAGCTGAAACATGTACCAGGTACATCTGTATGGCTGTGGGCATCACCCTAATGAATCATCTATGCCACGCAATCTGGGTGCATTATTTCTAAAATGTGCCCCTTCGATCTTCCATACATTGCTTGCGTGTAGAAAACCATCCTCTTTTGTCCCTGACCAAGTTGTGGAGCAAGCGCTTACTTGTGTTTTTCAGTAATTTTTAAGGTTTCTTGTTTAAGGGGCATTTATTTAGAAGCTGGGTTCATAACAAAAAGATGACGACTGAGATGGATTACCAATATACCCAGAAGTTGAAAATCCATCTCAGTCGTCACGTTTTTGTTATTTTTTAGGTTGTTGGTGATAGCTTCCTGTATCCTGGTGCTGTTTGTCTTAAGGTATAACACGAAGCCTGTTAATTGTGGTGTATGGCATGTCAATTTACAGGAATTGTGATTTCACCTTTTTTTACTGTAAATTTCTTATTTCTTTAACTGTTTAATATTTAAACAATCCTTCTGTTTATTTGTCTGTTTGTCTTTCCTTTTGTCATATTTTCTTTTAAAAACAATTCTTCTGGCTATGGATATTAGAAATGTACAAAGTGTTATGACAGCTTGAACATGTTCTCTTGAATGACTAAGCCTCTCCGTAAGCGTGTCTTTGATGTTTTTTTCTTGATTAGATTCTGCCTTTTTACTTTAACTCAGAAGGGCCATTATAGCATATTTTCTCTGCTCAAGTTTTAATTTCTCCCTCGAGAACGTCTGTCTCTTGAAATTGCCAGGTATTTTTTCTACCTGCATTGACATCCCATTTAATTAAAAGAATTGGAGCCTTTTTTTTCATCCAGTTAGATCTTGGACCAATGGGAGTCATGGATTTCCTATTGACTGACAGCAATGTGGCTGATTGATCTAAGCCTCTATTTCTGCAGTCTGTTGTTTCCAGGATTTTAACTAAGTGCCATGTCTAATTATTGTACTAAATCTACCTGAATACTTGTTAATAAGAGCTGTCGTTGCTGGCTTTAATTAATGATCTCCCTGGTTAATATGTCCTATCTAGTCAAGGGGATGATTAAAACATATCTAAATTAAAAAAAACATAGTCAGTTTGAACTCAAAATGTTCAGTATTTACAATAAAAAAATACAGTTATTAAATTCAATTATTAATATCTAAAATGTATAATTTTGTTGGTGCGTCATACATTTTAATGGTGTGTATTCTAAACTAGTTTGAAGTTGTTCCTATGCACCGTTGAGCTGATGACAGAATTTGTGTTCTGAGATGAATATGCCTCAAATTCCAGTTAATAGGCACTTATGAATATTCCATAACATTGGAGCTTTTTTTTTTTGGCAAAAAACTTTTACACAAACCTGTAATGGATTCATTTTGCTCATGCATCAAAATGGAGTTTTAATTAACAGGAACTTGTTTTTTTTATATTATTATTCTTTTGTATGTTGGATGTTAATGGATCCTGCATAAAAGCTATAACCGGCACACAATATAGCTCCGTGTCTCAATTTCTTGTTTGCATTTATACAGCAGTTTATGCTCTTTTTATAAGGAAAAGATGCAGGTCCCATCAATAATGTAATTGTGTTGTCTTGATGTGAAAGACAAACCATAAAAATTGCCAGTTGAATTTAAGAAGAGTGTTAAATAATTCAACCTGTCAATGAAATGTAACCTGATGCTGGCCTATAAGATTTGATGCATGGGTTACAGATAGAACTATCTGACACCTGACCTTATATGAAATTTGTTAAATTACAACTCACAAAAAGAAAAAGTGGGTCGGCAACTTAAGTTCTTCTGTCAACTCCCTTTCCCTAAATTGAAACTGATGACAGATGCAGTTCTGATTTGATAGTTTTAGTTCTATCCCTATTGTGCTTTCCAGTCCCCCCCACAAGATATTACACCATACCTTTTTAAAAAGAAATGAACAAATGCAATAAAAACCCAATGAATTGATAATGTTCTAGGTAAACTACTACTAAAAAAAAACACTGTAAAAACCTGATTTTTAATACATAGGTCTATCATTAAGGATTTAAAAGCTAATTTTCTTGTGAATGTTTAGAGTCCTTAATTAATATAATCAAGATGATCAAGCAAAAATTCAGACATACATTATATGTGGAAGTGTTGTAAGTAAAGACAGTGAAAAAGTGATCTATATCAGTGTATAACAATAGAAATAACACCATGTCCGTGGGATATCTTCTAGACTGAAAATCAATGAAAGCTATTTGATATTAAGAATACAATGACCCTTTTATTATTACTGCTAATGACTCGTTGCATTTTTTTAACTTCAAGGCTACAAATTAGATTATATATAAAAGACAACTGTAAAAAGATATTTATTGATGAAATGAAGTCACCGAGACATAAACGTATATCTATAACTCTCAGTATTGATGAGACTCAATATCCCTGGAGACTGAGCTCTTGTTGTAAATATTCTAATAATAAAAGGATGGAATTAAAAAGTTCA
>JAVFBZ010043677.1:0-10523 GCA_032466195.1 Katharina tunicata
TTCCACCACAGAATCTTCAACAGTTGTTCCACATGCTGCAGGAGGAATGGAGAAGGATTCCACAACAAAACATCCAATACCATCAAATTTACATTGATATTTGGGTTTTGTGTTTCTTTTTTTGAAGAGTGTATATGGATTTATTTAGCAATTAATATTTCTGTATTTCATTGGTGTTTAGGTTGTACTCAAGTCTATTGTACTTAACAACAATCAATATCACCGGGACGAAACTTGGAGGCGGGAACACTTGACATATTAGCATATTAGCAATAGATCGGTTATTCTTCCGTGGTAATTTTTTTCCACAAGTGATGATATTGGGCGCTTTACAAAAACGCATGTAGCTGATTAAAGACCCACCAACTGTGTCTACTATATTTATGAATCTTTTGTGGACACCGTTGGTGGTTCGGAGTTATTTTGTTGACTGCGCTCTATTGTCTTCTTTAAGGGGATCTTACTCATATGAGAGCCTCGTCTATATGAGTGAAGGAAACAACCCTAGATGTCACTTTCAACCAACAACCTTTCAAGTTTGAAGCAACCACGTTTACGAAACAAGTGGCATAATAAGACTAGTTTTTTTTTTAAAGTTCAACTGATCTGCTTAATTTTATACCATAGCTCATAAAGTACCAGGGCATACAATTCATCAGCCATCCGCCATCAAAACCATCATACAGAACTGGACTATTCCGATTTTGACACAAAAGAAAAAGTTTAGAATTTTAGAACAAAGTTTACAACACACGGTACTAGACGCACGCGTCATCTACCTGTTCAAAGCCATGATCAAGTACTGAATCGGTCAACCGAGTTTTGGACAAAATCAATAGCTGAAAAGATGATTGAAAATGAGAAGAGAAAACAAATTTAGTGTAGCAAAAATATAGCTACAAGCAATCACTGGTTTGCATAGGCAGGTGGCTTGAATACAAATGCTTCTTTCAGAAATTCTGAGTTGCCCTTTAGTTTGACCGGTCAAAGAGAATGTACGACGAAGGGTCAACCATGTTGGTAGACAAATGTCGAGAGTGTAATTTCCGCACCACAGTAGAATGAAAAACAATTTCCTCTGAGAACAATATCTGGTTTGGGAGGTCAACCGAGAGAACAGTCTACACGAATGTTGACTGCCTTGGCAATGCGTCTTATGTTGAAAATATAATGAGCCTTCTTACTGAAAGGTCAACATAGTTTCAAAGAAAATGATGTAATTAAAGTAGAAACAGAATGAGTTACAGGTCCGCAGATTGCAGGTTATTATTGTTTACCGTAGAGAAAGATTCGTTCGCTCTATCGTGAGGCTCTATGCATGGCTCAGTCGGTTAGAGCGCATGCCTGCTAGCCAGAGACCCGAGTTCGTAGTCCCGGTGGTGGCAAGGAAAATGTTCTTTCTCTATATTTATACAAAATATATACACAGCCATCTTTGGTTTGAAATACGCGCTTATCTGATCAACCTGTGCATCATGTGTCTGCATTTTGCTCGTCCACCTGCCTTATTTAACGGGGCTGCACCGGGGCTCAGTTGGTTAAGTGTTGGACTGTTGCCTCTTCTTCACTGTACCCGGTTAGCTACAGAACTGTGGTATGCTAAAACATTGTAATCCCCCCCATCATACAGGGCAATGTGGAACACATATTTGGAACTTACCGCCATATTCGATACTTATTTTACATTTTTCCCAATTCTTTGCATATTTTTTTTTTCAAAATATTATATTTGAAGTAACTTCTGAGTGTGAAAAACTGGCTATGCGGCAGTAATTTAAACCAAAAGTCGAGTGATTTGAGGGAAATTTTAGAATTTGACGGCCATCTTGCTACCCTCTTGGACAAATTAAATTAGCTTTTACTATAAAGCTTCTTTATGTTACTGATGCGCGAGGTGCGCATTGTTTGTACATAAAATATCTCTGAAAGTTCAATTTACGAAACAGAATTGAAAATCACTTAATTGGACAAGTTAAAACTAAGAAAGGCCAAAACTTAAAATTATACATTTTTGTACAGTACTGTTATGTATCGTTATATATGGATTACGTAGTAGATTATTCCCTAATAACGAAACAGAACTCTGCATCTATGTACCTTCTATATACGTTCGAATACACTTGTTGGCCTTATACGTAGGGTAATTTTTTGGTCGCTTCGGAGACTGCAGCATGTGTTTTACAAGGTTTTTTCTCGGGCTTAATTCTCGACACATGAGCCACGCAAAGTCGCCATGGAAATGAAATATCCTGGAGTACGGCGTTTAACACTACTGGAGTAAATGAATTATTAATTTCTGTTGAACGCCATGGTAGGGTGAACATCTCAAATTTGCATTAAATCAACTGTTCTATTTCTCTTCTGACAATAACCCAATATAAGCATGTTACCTAGCCCTTTCAAAAATCTCCACATTTTGCTCAAGGTTGATGAAAACCAGAAGGGTACAGAGTGGCATGGCGTTATTAGAAATATGAGAACTAACACCGAACTATATGGATTGCAAAGAAGTACAAATGTGAGACTGCACACATTTGGTGATAAAGATATAGCAAGCACTAGAAGATAAATCCCAGCAAATGATCTAGCTATCAAAGACAATGTTGGTGTTGCCAATCTTCGAGGTGGGACAAATAGGACAATCCCGGACAATGCCACCAAGGGTTTCAGCTAGCCATCGGCAGCATGTCGGCAATTTTCGGACAATCCGAGGTTACAGTGACGGACGGACACGGAAGTAGCCTAGAGATGTACTGACATGCTGCCACTGGCACTACTACTGACAATCGGCCGTCGTTCGTCATTCTTCAATGTAGCTAATGTCAGGCATGGACGAAATCGGAATAGGTAAGTTCAGTCGCTTTAAGAAAGATCTCAAAAACGTTACAAAATGATAAATCGTTAACAATTTTCATTATTTCTTAAAAAGACCATTTAACCAACAAAGCCTCTAAAACGACCATAACCCTTCAAAAACAAAATCCATACCTATGATGAATCAAGCAATGCTGAATTGGTCAAAAGTTAATCAATAAATTAATTAATTGGCGTTTTAACCTGTGCTCAATGGTATTTCCTTTATATGACTGATGTGCACTCCTACATTATAAAGCCGCTCAAACACAACTGTAAAATGTGAAGTGTTTTCCCCCAGTTAAAACAACTGCTTCCTGTGCAGTTCAGACAGCTCGCTTTTGTTCGGCCTTTAGTCAGAGGGCTATTCAGATTTGAACACAGCCTGAAACATCCTTATAAAGGTTAAAAGCTATTAGAGCTGAGTAAACCACTGTCACCGTTGTTTCCGTTTGCCGAAAGGGGGAAGTCCTATAAATACAGAGGTGTATAAATATCCTCTGGCTAGTCCGTCCTACACAAGTACAAGAAAACGGCCATTCTTAGCTCAAGGATAAGGGTATCATTGAACCTTACTATTCCCATCTTTGCTATTACAGGTTGTCCTTTTCCTTCTTACGCCAATCAATATAAAACCCTATAGAAAATTGCCACGGAAGCGCTCTATTTAGCAAGTGACAAACATAGCGAGAAAATCAATACGAGTTCCTTATTCTGGTCTTGAACTTTACCTTTTTTTTCTTCAGACGATTATAAAATCTGCGAAGGGGCTTTTTTAGCAAGTGACGAACACAAGGGAAATTCGATTTTTTTTTTTATTTCTGAAAGTTATCTTAACCTCTATATCATCAGATTTAAATTCTTAAAAAGTCGCCTAATTTGACACAGCTGTAGAATATTGCTTACCTGTCGATATTACTCTGACCAATTTGCTGATTTAGTTAGTGTTCAATCAATCGGTCAATCAATCAACTACTTGCGTTAATAAATGTGTCGCTTCTTTTTGTGCGACCCTATCACCAAGCTGCTGACTTAAAGACTGACTGTATGGGCAACAAACCCAATATATCGATAAACATTTTTAGTAAATTTAGTTAAATCATCCGCTTTTTTTCACATTATCCGCTGTTTGTAGTTAAAATATTTTGGCGACAAAAAATAGACCACAAAAATGGGTTTATATACTTAATTATGTCCTCCCAACATAGAGACTGTTCATCTTGAAAATAATCTTCGCATCTTATATATAATTAACAACAAGGTTCTTCCGCATGTTTGAGATGGCAGTTAACAGATAGTCTTTCGGAACATTCTGAATAGTGTCCAGTTTGTGAATCAACTGAGCTCTACTTTATCCAGGCAACGGGCGGACAGCTGTTTATAGTACATACCGTCTATAATCTGGAAACAGTTTGCATTTGGTTTTGGGCAACTAGCGGGATTTCTTCGTCACATGGAAGGTGTACTGTGTTAATTAAATTTGATATTCCCACGCCGTGATTTGTTGGTTCAAAAGTGTGAATAACGTGGGTCAGGCCAGCCTTATAATTTAATATTAATCCGCCTGCGCAGACTCAATTGTTCTGTATCTGCTCTCGTATCAGATTCTTACATTAACTTAATAGTAAAATATGTCAATAATATGGGAATAAGTAAATAAATTGCTTCCGCAAATACCACAGAGAATTATTTGAGCTACTTACAGTTCACGTTTTGTCAACTGTTATAAATTGTGCGGTGTAATATAATTAGAAAAAGCGACCGCTTATTATTAACCCATATATCCAGAGAATGTGGTCAAGAAGTGATAACAGCAGTATAGTTTATTTTAATCGATTGACCAAAACGTCACAACACCTAGTCGAATCCTGCAAACGCTGTACCCTGCGGCATTGCAAAGCCGAGGGTAGGTTAAAATTATCCCTCTGTCACTGTCAGTCTTCAAGGAAATTTCCCAGGACCAAATTTATTCGTCACAATAGGTTAAAAAGTAAACCATGTAAATGACAACCGCAGAGTAATTTGGTGGAATGGGATAATGTGACGTCAGACCAGTAGTAGAAGCTATTCATAGCCTTCTACAAACTTGTTTTCTCGTTGGTTAAAATTTACCTAGGATCGATGTTGACAATACAAACGGCAAGTTACAGTAGAGTGAACTTTGAATGCCGTTTTCTCAGCTTCACACACATTTTAAAATTTCAAGTATTGTGTTTTTTCCAATCAGATGAAAACGGGGTTTTAAACCAGAGTACATATTATCAAAAGTTATCTATTCTTTAAATAAAAATATAAATTTATTATATTAATTATTATTTTATAATATTTAACATAGTTGATCGAAAAGATAGCCTCAGAAGTATAGACTTAGTGACCGAATCTATATAAACTCATCAACTCCTTTCGGTGGGGGGAAAATTAAAAAAAAATTTAAAAAAAAACACCTACAACAGGATAAATAAACATGTTACTTACTTCATGCCTGGCGGGCTTCAGTTTACTCACAATACATTTTTGCTTATTGCCATAGAAGGAGATCGCGCCGTGAAACAATTTGTTAAGCGTTTAAGCAGCTTTTCACTTTACACGATATTTGTTTAAATCCTACTGTCGACATTATGTATATAAGAGATTTTTTCCGGTGGCTGCGGAGATCGTCGGGTGGTTTTACGAGGTTTCTTCTCGATTTTCCAACATAAACCAGCGACGCAAAGTCTTCATATAAGTGAAATACCCCTGAGTACGTTAAGCACCAATCAGATTTAATTAAAAAATAAATTAATAAACCATAGAATGATTAACGGTCCATATATATTTCAACAAAAGAAATCTCAGAAAATACGTTCTTTATAGATTACAAATTCTCTTTTCTGATACACAGCTAAATCTGGTTTCTAGGATCCTTCTTCGAAACGTTTCAGGGGCGTTGGACTACAGAGTACCCTTCACTTTACTTGAAATCGGTTCGATCTCCCTTGTGGACCTTACGTATATAAGGTAAGTTTTCTAGAGGCTGCTGACTTCGTGGGATGGTGTTTACGAGGTTTCTTCCCGGTTTTCCGCCATACTCCGGCATCGCAAACTTGAAGTCGTCGTATAGGTGAAATACTCTTGAGTACCACGTTAAATACCAATCAAACAAACAAACAAATGGAAACGTTTCTACCTACAATATTAAGGAAATTGCTACCCTTACAACGAATTATTAATTTTGAAAGTGATCTTGTTTGTTTAACGGGTGTTTTTCGCAGTACTTGTGGTTATTCCACGTATATATGACGACGTGTCAGACCAGTGGATATAGGAACACAAGGATACCCAGGACAAGGACCAATTGGCAAAACCTCGCGGGATTTCTCGTTATTTCACTGCCATCACTTAGCTCGGCCGTGATAGGTGTATGAATATGTATAAAAATGGTACATTTTGTTGGCCGGAAGCCTATTTACCGCCGTATTGACAATGAACACGTAAGAAAACAGGGTAATCGAGTGAATTTCATATGGCTTTAGATGCACTATATTTAGTTTAAGAGTAAATTATGTTCTGAATGTAAAACAAATTCGGAATCTGTCTAAATTGGCAGTTTGACCCACAGGCTGTGAAAAGGTTCAGGCCAAAATTGCGATGATCACATCACGTCCGAGGTGATGTGTGCAGTACATTCGATAGCTTCCGAGTGGGACAAGGACACAACAAAATACAGGACCCAACAATAAACCAGCATCATGCTGCTCTTTAGCACTAGGGCTCAGGAAGCTCTCAACAACCACCCGCATTTTTGTTACACATTTACCGGAAAAGTACACCAATGCAAATAAAGAAGTTGTTATCCATGTATGATGTATTGTTTCCATATGTTCTCCAACTTCTTACCATAAATCAAACGAGATGACGGTGATTTGTTGATGTTAAAAGCGCCCTGAACAATCAACATATCAGTATGCAGAAATCTTTGCATTCAGTAATAACAAGAAAGTCACTTAACTTTGATACATTCAGCCGTAAATATGAATTTCATTTTGTGAACCGTTGCCTTGTGCAATGGGAGTCTACTCTGTCACTCTGTCCGTTCTCGAGAGTGGTCTCCCTTACATTATCATGCACTACATGGGGGTACCGGCATTGTCACTGTAGTAGAGTAGGACATATAAGCCGCTAAGCTGCTTTGACAGTAACGGGGAACTGTTTATACGTTTACGTGAAAAGTAGGAAGCGTATTTCAGCATTTATTGGGACATTAGCCCTGATCTGTAATTTCACTCTGCTTATTCACTTTCTAGTTTTGGGAGAGTTGCGTGATTTTGAGTAGTTTTTCCCAGACCGAGACGACAGTGCACAGCCTCAGCTAAATACTAAAAAATATCGCTGCATCAAACAAATGTATGCAAAATACATGTGATCCGTGGTTGGAGACCTAATGACTTTCTGATATGCATAATGACTTTATGATATACAGTTTGGTTAGTGATTTAACACGATTTATCTTTGACACACGCACCCCACAATTGTGCATATTGCATTATCTCAGGATCAAATGAGATATGTTTCTGAAGAAGTAAAGTTAGAGACTTTCCCTTAATTCCAGCCCCAGATTTGAAGGTTAAGTCGATGTTTTAGAAAACATCCTGTTAACAACAAGAAACTGAAAACTAACATTTCTGGCAGTATATTTAAATGAGGAGGTGTCAATTTGCTGCCCATCTGCGCCACCCTTGTCGGCTTTACGTCGAATTTGAATTATGGCATAATTTCGCCTGGCTCGTACAACCTTTGTACCAGTTGAGTCTTTATTTTTTTTCCACGAAACTTCTAATTGTAATGATCATACTTCAAAAGCTGCTAAATGCAAGACAAATTGTTGAAAACCCGTCATTATGGGTCGGTATGTGATTAATAAGTGTAAATGAGTATATTGTTGCACCGTTTATAATATTCTGCTTTTTGATTTAATTAGTGATCTCCGTGAGAGATCCAAAAATTGCACAGACCTGTCAATCAAACAGGAAGTGCGGGTTAAACAATGTTCAAGTGTCAGCAGTATCAACCTCACTAGACGTTCATTGGGTGACACCACAACCCCTGATAAAGACGGTTAGCCGAGTAACGCTTGGACGCAGGCCTATTTAAAGTAAGCCTGGTCTTCGGTCAGGGGCCTAGTTGTTCAGTAGAATAAATGTTTACGGGAAATACTTTCGTTTATTATATTAAAATGATTATTCGAATTAATATATGAAGCTTTTTATCAACATTTCGTTTAAGTAAAACTTTCAGTATTAGTAAAAAAAAATTAAATCAAATATTGTGATAAAAAAAATATTTGTTTTGGAGAAAAAAGGTAAATTTGACAACTAAAACAGTTTGGTTAGTATTTGACACGATTTATTAAAATATGTGCAATCTGTTGATATCAGTAAGATAAAAAAAAATTGCTTTGACTTGCGCACCCAAAATTGTGTATTATGCGTTATTACAGAATCACATGAGATATTTTTTTCAAGAAGAAAAAGTTCCGTTAATTCCAGCCCCAGATTTGTAGGTTCAGTGGATGTTTTAGTATAACAAGAAACTGAAAACTAACATTTCTGGCAGTATACTTAAAGCAGGATGTGTCAATTTGCTGTCACATACGAGCCACCTAGATATGTTCATACATATAAGTAAATATGACTGGACGGTTTTATACGTCATATTCGAATTATGGCATAATTTCGCCTGGCTCGTACAACCTTTGTACCAGTTGAGTCTTTATTTTTTTCCACAAAACTTCTAATTTTAATGATCATACTTCAAAAGCTGCTAAATGCAAGACAAATTGTTGAAAACCCATCACTATGGGTCGGTATGTGACTAATAAGTGCAAATGAGTATATTCTTACACCGTATATAAAATTCTGCTTTTTGATTTAATTCTTGATCTCAGTCAAAGATCCAAAAATTGCACAGACCTGTCAGTCAGACAGAAAGTGCAGGTTAAACAATGCTCAGGTGTCAGCAGTATCGACCTCACTAGTCGTTCATTGGCCAAGACCACAACCCCTGATAAAGACGGTTACCGGAGTAACGCCTGGACGCAGTCCTATTGAAAGTAAACCTTGTCTTCGGTCAGGGGCCTAGTGGTTCATTAGAATAAACGATTACGGGAAATACTTTCGTTTGTTAATTCGAAATGTTCATTCGATTAAATATTTGAAGCTATCAAACTTTGTACTGAATATAAATGTGGCTAAATATAACTAAAATAAACTGACAAATAAAACTTGACATGATTTGTAGCAATTCCTTTGATGATGTGGCATTATAATTGTGTGTGAATAGGTGTTGATCTTCGGTAAATAAGTCTAAGTACTTCATAATTTGCATATACAACGAACTCTGCATTCTATTTAAGTCATGATCTTTCTATATATCAAAAAATTGCACAGATCTGTCACCTAAGACAGGAAGAGCGGGTTACACAATGTTCAAGTGTCAGCAGTTTCGACCTCACTAGACGTTCATTGGCCGAGACCACAACCCCTGATAAAGACGGTTACCCGCGTACTGACTAGATACCTCTTTATTTAAAAGAAGTCTGGCCTTGGGTCTAAGGCCTAGTTATTTCATTATATGCAGTATAATATTATTAATTATTTATTGTAGTATTCATGATAAGCAGAGCTCGAGCGAAATACTTTAGTTTACTCATTGAAATGTTTAAGATTTAACATATCGATAAAAGATTTTATTTGAAAAGCAGAAAGTTAAAACAGATAAGTAACATATTTTTAGAACTAAAAGGTGACGCGATTATAAAATTGCGAGCGAAATATCAGCTAGTTTGCGCTACGTGAGTACGTTCTCATATGGATACAATGTTACTTGGTTTGGCTGTTTCATGTAATTCGTGATCTTCCCAACATACCTGTCAGGGGAAGACAACTCGTTTGTACATTTCAAGTCAAATCAATGAAGATTGCAACAGATGAAAGGCTCGGCCTGTTACCGATGTGTCCCATCAAATGTAGCATTAAGATATAAACTTCTGAGACAATGCCAAAGATTGTTTTGCTATACTATCTGACCACTAAATTAGTTCAGTTTTTATTGTTATTTATTGAACAAATTTTGTCAAGTCGTGAATAACGGGTAACCAAAGAACAAAACAGTCACAGAGTAGAATTTCTTTAATTTAAACCAAAAACGACACAAGGTGAAATAAATTTCAATATATTTTTAACCGTACAGGTTAATATTAGAAAGGTAAATATTTATGAACAGCAGTTTAATTAAATCTGTATACAAACTTTATTCTATCCCTTTTCATGAATCACTTACAATGGCGTCAACCTGCAACTCTGAAATACATTAGTATCAGGGAGACAACTTAATATCGACTGTTATAAAGAGTTGTCTTTTCTTTGATGAGGCAAAGAGGTGGATAAGCACATACAAGGTATCATGTATTACTCGTAGTTTAGAGGCCTGCAAACATGAATATTGTCGATCCATGATGTACTGTGAAAGTCACGGTATTACCAAAAGTATTAAAAACACAGTGCCAATTGTTGGATTTGTTATTATAATGATTATATTCTACAAAAGCAAACGCTGCCTTAAGCTAAGAACATGTCGACGTGCAATCCACTGAAACTGAGGACAACTGGACGCAGTCGACATGTTCGTAACGA